>JBBPOI010000028.1:0-45034 GCA_038091355.1 Phylloboletellus chloephorus | reverse complement strand
ACCAACGCGAGTGGGTCAATGTCGGCGCAACAGACGAACACAACTACTATGGGGGACAGCTCTGAATGTGGTAGCGGTTGGTCGCCACAGTGTGAGTTGTCCACGACTACGCGTCTCCGTGAGGCATGGAGCTGGGACTCGAGCGCCCTGGTCACTTGATTGATTCCGACCACCACATGTTGTGAAGCACTGGACACTTGGTCAAGTGCCCGTGTAGCATTCCCTTGTTGGCCAGAAACCCCCGCTTTCCGAGAAGCACGAGTGCGTGAAGGGATGTTTTCCAGGGCAGCCATGAGGCGAGGCAGAACGAGGCCGCGAGTGTCCACCGGGACTGCAGGCCTGGCGATGGTCAGGCAGGGTTTTCGCTGGAACAGAAATGGAGCTACCAACTGATCTGAAAGGGATTCTCTAACACACTCTTGAAGACAGGCTTCCGCTCCACGGCAGAGCGGACCTTGGCGCGGTTGGACAGATGACTATGAGGACGAGCCAGTTGCGCAGCCATGCGGCAAGAGACGACCAGCTAGTAGTGGCAGCACACATGATCATCTACAGAGTCTGTATAGAAACACTTCCCAAGTATGCCCCCTCATAGCTACCTGTGTTTCGCGCTCGCATCAATTGCTTTTGCTGCCAGACCTCACGCCGACGTCTCTAACGTCCAAGCAACACTCACCGACAAGCAGGGCGCCATCCTAAACTGCGATGCCACCAAACTTTTGACGGCAATTGTCACAGTCGCGATCCGTGCTCAGGATCTCACCAATTGTCTGACGGAATCTTGTCTCAAGGAGCTGGATCGGCATCTCAGCATCCGTTGGACCGCTGCATGCTCTACCAGTGTCGATCAAAGACCACGTCAAAGTAAAGGACCTCGACATCTCGAGTGGTTACACCGGTGAGTGTAGCTTCATTTGTGGTCCACAGGACGGTGACTTACCCTTTGCTCAGCTTGGGCTTACAAGACGGCACTGACAGCGATGCTCTCGTGGTCAATATTCCAAGGAGATCAGGAGCCATCATATGTGTAAAAACGCAGAACCCTCAAATCTTACTTACAAGCGAATAACCTGCTGTACGACAAATCAATCATGCTCCTTTTAGTCTTTGGAGACATATAATCATATTTTTGTGCGTACCGTCAATCCGTACAACCGAAAATTGACCTGTGGAGGCAGCAGCGGAGGACAAGGTGCCCTCGTCGCTTGCCGCAGAAGCCCACTGGGGATTGGCACCGACACTGGTGGTAATATCAGGATCCCTGCTGCACATTGCGGTTTGTACGGCCCAAAACGCTCGGTTGCCTGTTTGCCTCACTCCGATTTCCTTGGTTCCCATGACGGTATGGATGCCATCGTAGGCTGCGTGGGGCCACTAGCAAGTCAGCGAGAGACATTGAGCTTTTCCGCAAGATGATGCTGGACGCCAAGCCGTGGCTTTCTGAGCCACCCCTTCTCGAGATGCCGTGGAAGCCAAAGTTTTGACTATAGCTGTCCTCTATGATGATGGTGTCGTGGCGCCGCATCCACCGATCACGCAGGCAATGATGAAATACAAGGCAGAACTAAGAAATGCCAGTCACGAAGTTGTATAGTGGGACCCTCTGGATCAAAGAGGGTGGGACTTGATTGTGAGAACGTCCCATAAATTTGCTCACCGTACTGATGATGGTGCCCAGATGAAGCTCTTTTTCTTGGATGGCGGTGCAGGTTACCTGGAGGCTCTTAGCGTTGGAGAGGAACCGCCGGTTCCTCAGACCAAATAGATCCTGGACTAAATTTTGGACACTCGTTCTTTCATTGTCGAAGAAATATTTCGCTTGAACGTTGAACGTGAAGCATTTCGCACCAAGGACACTGGGATGCGACTAGGAGTTCAACAGGCCGTCCGGTGGACGCAACCGCACCCACACTAGCTCCACCTCATGACACAACTTGCTGGTGGGGTGTACACCGCATTGAAACTTGTTGGACCTTCCAGCTGACGTATTTCCTGTTGGCCAGTACTCAGCTTCCCAATTTCCTCTACTAAATTCATTCGCGCGCGCGCCAAAGAACATCGCTCGGCAATCAGATCCGACTGCGTATGACAATGCCCTCAGCTAGTTGGACGTAGACACAATGAAGAGCAGCGGACGTCGTTCCCTCATATGTCTTCGGTTGCGCGATGAAAGGAGGAGTGAATGGGGTAAACGGATACCACTGATATCACCGGTTGCAAGCACTTGTCACGGATTTCGTACGTTTGTTGCTTGTCAATAGACGCTTGACTCTTGGCCGTTTCTGCTGCAGGGCTTGGTGGCGGTTGCCCTGTGGGATGTGCTTGCATTTTTAGTGGTGGTGTAAAGTAAAGCTTCAGTCCTCAACGTTCCACGCAGTGGCCCCGCCGCACCGAGCAAGTCACTGCCTGCAGCCTACCATCATATCAACCAACGCTGGGCTGCGGTGCGGTCTAAATCTAACCTGAACTTCACTTGCAATGCCCGGGTCCGTAACTCGCAGCTTCTCTCATGCCAGGAAAATAATGTCGATGACTGTCCTATGCAAAGATTGGCACGTCGCAGTGTCCCTGCTGCCTGCTGTAGGGACAGAGAATCAGCTCCAAGTCCAATATTTCTCTCTTGTTGCGGTGCCACAGGGCGCCCGGTAACATCATCCGTCGCTCTTAACGTTGTTCATTTAACCCGGCTGGATCCACCAAACGTTACCGACGTTCCAATCATTTCTTGTTGCAGGATGGACCGAACATTCAATTCAAGTGATGCAATGGAGTCGGGAACGATGCTATCCGTCCCGGCCTTCAGCATCTAAGTGCATTCTAGTTTCGGGTCCTCGCATATAAGACGGAGGATATGGCCATCCTCACACCCCCAAAGATCCGCAGCCATGCCTGGCGTCGTCCCCCCTTGTCGAGCACTCGCATATCACCACGCTTCCGATCTTCCGAAGGAGTTCTGGTCCGCATTGATGCAGAACGAAGCTGCTGCAAATATTATTCTCCCGTTTGCGAAGAAGGCATTGGACTTCCCTCGCAGAGACGGCGGCGAGCAGCTGTGGATTGTTCTATATGATGACACAAACAACGTCGAGTTTGCGCTCTCCTGCACCAAGGGACCATTGGGAAACTACCCTATCTTCGTATTCACTCCTAAATCGTCTGCTCAGCTCACCCAGGAGGAAGTGCGTGGAAAGACTGTCACCGAATCCTTGTCGCAGCTTGTCCTTTGTCTGCTGATGCAGGTCCCTCCGGAGAGGGTGTTTGCCGTGTTTTCCGTCGCTAGGGTAGCGAAGAACTTTGCTGAAATCTTCGAGGAGCGTACGTACCAAAATCACGGCATTCGGGCTCTCAAGGATCCGTATTACGACGCGACCTTCACGTTCTGTACCAGTGAGACGCTGAACAATGCTTCAGATTCCATCTCCTCTCTCCCAGAATCTGAGGACATCGTCATCTCCCTCCGACGGGCGGACATGTCCCACTTGGATGGGATCAAAGCTCTGTGCAAGGGATTTTCTGAGACTTCGGTGAGTAAGTTTCATCCCGTCCGGTTCACGAATCACCAAGTAATTTGTGCCGACAGCCGCCTTATATACTTGATGATGCACGAGCGGAGTTAGAGGCCAGGACGTTGATCACCAACCAGCAGGTTTGGGTACATATGATCAAGAGAGATGATCAAGAGTGGGAGATTGCATGCCTCGTCGCAATTACCAGAGAGTCGGACGAAGTGATAGTAGTCACCAAGGTTTTCACCGCAGAGCGTTGGAGGAGCCGTGGTTGTGCGGCACGACTTCTACACCGTGTCTGTCAGGAGTGAGTATCTGCGGCCATGTACTCTCCGTGATGCATTCTGATTCTCTGCTAGTGTTCTCCGGAAGAACAGACGCGTTGTTCTCTATGTCGGGAACGGAGATTCGAAGGAGTTGGCGTCTGCACGTAGAGTGTACCTCAAAGTCGGCTTCCAAGGCCTAGGTCCACAGCAAGGTCAGCAAGTGGAAAGCGTGGAGAAGTGGGTTGAGATCGGCTTCGAGGGTACAACTCTGGGTTATTGGTGATTGTCCCTTACCCGGACTCATAATCAGCGCGTTTCTCCATGCTGGAACAACAAAACCGTTCTTCCAACCGCCTGTATTACTTCCCTTCCTTGTAGATACGCCATGTAACGTATGTTCCCTGGTAGTCGAAAGTCGAATGAGGGATAGCACTTGCACATATACACCAGAATTGGTCTGAGACGATAACTACTGTTGCGATCGTTATGTACATCAAGGCTGCTGACAGTTAGCCTGTTGTGCCTTCCTTGATCCAACGCTCGCCGACAGCATTGTCTTCAGGGTAAGCGCAAAGGAGTTCCGGGCTTGTAAGCAACCTTGCCCTTCCGTTTGCTTGGATGAGCCCTTCAAAGTACCGACCTGCTTCAGGGGCGTTTTCGAATAATTGACGATATGCGTAAGGCTCTAGCGTGGTTGGTTTGATGTTTTCTTCTGCCACATCTAAGCACATATGTCATTACGGGTTACGTAGAGTGTTGGAAGAGCTTACATCGGACGGACCCACTTTGAGTGAAGATATGATAGAATGGCTGGTGTCGCCCGCGAGGAAGCGAATCGACATTCATCGACGTTATCCAGCTCTCGGAAGCCATGCAGTACGGCTGCAAGCACATCAGTCCAGCATCAACCAGCACAGAGGAGAAGCTCACCTCCCACCCGTATATGTATCCAATATACTCATACTTGGCATGTCTGAAAATCATTCCCACAAAGTGTTTAATAGGGGCTGACTGCTTGGAGCGCAACGCCACGGAAGCTGCAGCCTCGTCCTCGTCTTCATGGGCTGCTTTGCAACTAGCGAGGAGTTGCTCTTGGATCGGTGCGCTGAGACCTGGCGCTAAAGCGTCGGTCAATACGGTGAGGATATCTAACGGAAAATGGGCGATATGTTTCATGATGTTCAGAAGGTATCGCCTGTCGTTCATGAAAATTAAATTCACGGTGAGTCCGACATAAAATGCGGTATGAAGGTCCCCCTCAGGAATATCTTCCATTGGTGGAAGAAGCGAGAACGAGGCAAGTATGTTCCTCGATGCACGAACAACCATAGAAGCTGTGCTAGCAGGCCGGATATAGCGCGTCATGGACAAGGGGGCAATGCCTGCATCCATGAGTAAACGAGGAATATCCTCTTGATGTGATAGTATGGCCCTACTGCGGGAACCAAAGACATCCACGACGATATCGGAAATTGTGGGTTCAGGGGATGAGACAATGGCTAAGACTCTGGAAGGAAAATCGATGGGTGCCGCCTTTATTCCCAGTCTGCGAGCAAGGCAAACGAAAATGTATACCAGTGAAATCGGAATTGTGTCTCTGTGCGTGGTGAGGAACCAATGAGGGAATCGTGTGTTGAAGGAGTTGAACCGAGAGTCTGCGATACTCTATGATTAGTGCACCGTGCTCAGGCAGGTATATAGCTCACGTTCTGCGGCTCTAAAGCCATATTCCCAAAGGAAGTCGCATATTGACGAAGATATACGGCTCAGCATGTCCTCACTACGGTTGAACTCGATTGGATTAGTCGGGAGGTGCTTAGCTGCAAGGTACGACCGACAGAAGTCATTGAGGATGTCAAGCAGCGACGAAATCTTCGTGACGTGGTAAGATGGGTTCCAGCAAATTTTGCAGCGTACCGATCACTTACCTCCATCGGGGGGTGAGCAAAATATGACGAGAGACAAGCGATTGCTGTCTCCAGTGCGTCCGCATCGTTATCATCCTCATCCCTGACTCCACTCCATATCCGCACCGCATGGCTACGTGCTATGGTGCCGAGCAAGGATCGTGCCCAGAAGCGGCGTGGGATAGCGTGGCGAGGAACCTGGCCTTCACTGCTCTCATAGAGGCCACGGAAGGGTTCGGGGACATTGCGCTGAGCTTCTGCGGCCAATGCATTCCAGACGTCGTATGAAAGCGTGGAAGTTACCTCTCTTGCTCTCTCCAGGCGACCATCACGTTCCATGACGATGCCATCCAGGATCTTGATGGCCTGTTTGTCGAGATGGATGCGCTCCATGTACAGGGACTTCCACTCGTCACCAAACGCCTGTCTTCGCGAGAGCTCACTCGTAGGGTCGCTGATCGTGTAGCGCGCACGGTAATGCGGTTCCCAGAGCGTAGCGACGGATGCCGCACTCCGGAGAACCGAATTCGCCTGAAGACAAGCGGCCAGTGTCCTCGGGCCTTCGTCTGAATGAGCTGATACGGGAAGCTGCTCAAGAATCTGCACATAGATGTCGAACGGTAGCCCCTTGAGTGCCATGATGGTAGAGTGTGGGATTTCGAGCCAACATTATTATGCTTGTAAACATTAGGCCTCAGTGTCACCCTCACGTCTATCTAGTTCAAGTGTACTATCTTCCTTACGCCCGCCCCTTTTTCAAAACCACTGGAGTCTCAACCTACGCCGGTCCAGAGCTTGCCAGCGAACGTGTATCCGAACAACAGAATTTCACCGGTAGGCAGTGTGTCGAGGGATTGAGGCGTGTTGGTACATTGCACGATCGTAACTGCTCCAATCCGTGAAAAAGCTACGCTGGGGAGCTGTGGCGGCTGGATATGTTGAAGCACCGGCCGCAAACATTCCAGCAACCGAAAAGTGGAGACTCGAGTTGAGCTACTTGTCCTAGAATCTGTAGCCGTTTGCAGTGCCAGCACTCCTCGTTTTCAATGAAGAACTGATTGTATCCAACACTTGATGGTCATCTGGAATGCTACCTCTCTACAGTCACAGGATGTTTACATAGTCTACTGATTATGAGTTTCCGTGTCCCCCAAAGCAAGAAGTAACATACATTGCGAGGACGGCAGGGCGTCACATGGACCGCGCTAATTCGATTGCAGGCTGTCTATATACCTTTAGTGGTGAACATAACTTGCTGGAGATGGACGAATCGACACACCGGACATGGCACTAGCTAGAACATCTGGTCGATGGGGATAGCACTGCGCATGTTCACCATATTGAGAAGAGCAGAGTTCACGGGCATTGGAACACCGTATTGTTGCCCAAGACGAACTAGGTACCCGTTCAGAAAGGAGATCTCAGTCGGTCTGCCCTTCCTTATATCAGACAGTGTCGACGACAAGTTTCCCCTTGTCAGCTGGGCGACGCGTTTGACTTCTTGTACGAGCGCATCAGCTTGGAGATCCTGTGGCATCCGACCCAGAGGGGCATGGCTCCTGTCTACATCCGGAGCAAGCGAGTCAAGACAAGCCTCTGTGTCAGCTTCCAGCTGTGCCTGAAAGGCGGCAGCAGCTTCAGTGCAGACATCACGTAGGATTTGTTTGGACGCCTCATCTTTGAACAGAGCTCCATTTCGACAGCCAAGGATTGCGGTGAGGGGGTTCACGACGGCATTCACGACGATCTTCTTGCGCATTGCAAGCTGTACGTCTGATATTCGCCGCCATTTGCAGCCCAGCCCGTCAAGCGAGTTTAGGACGGCTACTGTGTCGCGTAGACTGGAATATTGGGCGTACGATGTTTCACCTGGACGCGCTATGTCGTCGAGACTGAGGTCTCGCTCGTGCGGTGGCTTGGTCCCGTCCGACAGCGATGCTTCAAAGTCCCGCCCGCGACTGTCTGGAATGATGCCAAACTCGATGTCGCCGACTCCCGCGTGTACGATGTGCGACGGCGACTTGAGCCATGCACCGTGAGTATTTGAAGCAAGGATAAAGTAAGGTCTGCTTTCGGGGTTACGAAAAAGCTTTTGCACGAGGTCTTCATAGATACCCAACCCGTTCTGGAGCAGCACGATTGTGCTTTTAGGGGTGAGACGGGGAAGCATGCGAGAAATGGCATTGGTGGTATTCTGTGCTTTGGTGGTGACGAAGAGGGCTTCGATGAGAGCGGTCCTTCGGCTGTCGGGGGATGGTGAACGGAAGGAGTGGAGAGGTATCCCAGCACCGGAGCAGTCGCCGTGCTCAAAAACCTCGATGTCATACCCATCGCGAGTGTGCACTATGCCCTGGTTCTCCACAGATATTGCGCCGCCAAGGGAAGCCGCCGTGCGTGCTTGACTGACGGACTTGTGTATGAGCGTGATGGAGCGTGCGTCGGGGAGTGCTGCGCGGAGATGATACGCAAGCAGGGAGCCAACGGGGCCGATGCCTAGGACGTAGAACCGCATGAGGCTGGCAAAAGACTGACCCGCGCAAGGCTTTTCTTCTCACCACAATGTCCACCGTCGTGCTCAAGAGAACGGCACAAGAGGCAAGCATCCGTTTTCACCATCGATCCGTCTCTCTGATGTCTCACAGATGCCCTTGGTCGGGTGCGTTTCCTCATCTCGTGCCACACTGCCTGGTTGAACCATCCATGCAAGCTTTGGTCTTTGGAAGGCATGTCTGCTCCCATGAAGTATCCCTCGTGCTCAAGCTCCTGCTACAGGTCACGAAATCTACCTGCGCAGACGTGAGTTTCAACGATCCAGAGTGCTATCTCAGTCCCTCAGGTCCATTGAAGACTGTATACAACGCCATCAAGGCTGGCTACCGTCTTCTCGACGGTGCCGGCGACTACGGGAACGAAAAAGAGGCCGGTCAGGGTGTCCGCCGGGCGATCGAGGATGGCCTCGTGAAACGTGAAGACCTCTGTGAGCTGTCTTGTCCCCACTTCCGGAACCAACTTGATTTTACCTCTTTTCAGTCATCACTTCCAAGGCAAGCCGCGTCAAAAAACTTCGTTGTTTTGCGCACAAAGACTGATGACGAGAACAGCTGTGGAACACCTTCCATGCCCATGACCACGTGAGATATACCTTTTCTTGCGCCAGAGTGATGCGCCTCTTAATGGTGGTAACAGGTGAAACAAATCGCCAAGAAACAACTCGGCGATTGGGGTATTGACTACTTCGACCTTTTCCTGATCCACTTCCCCATCTCTCTGGAATACGTTGATCCTAACCACCGTTACCCTCCTGAGTGGTTCGGTGACGATGGCAAAGTACACCTCCGTGGGTATCCCTTTATTTTTTCTGCATTCGAGTTTCGTAAAGTGAAACAGATAACACTCCTATGTCGGAGACATGGGGAGCTATGGAGCAGCTTGTCGATGAGAATTTGGTGAAGAACATTGGTTTGAGGTATGCCAGCGACTAACTACAGGTCACTGCACGTCTCACTGTTATCCAGTAACTGCCAGGGATCCATCATCCTTGATGTCCTCCGATATGCCAAGTATGAACCTCAGGTGCTCCAGGTCGAATTGCACCCCTACTTGACCCAGGAAGCTCTTGTTAACCTCTGCAAACTCCTCGGAATTGCTGTGACAGCCTACTCCTCCTTTGGTCCTCAGGGCTATGTCGAACTTGGAACAAGCAAGGACTTAGCTTCCCTTCTCGAGCACAGTGTTGTAGCGAGCATCGCCACGGCTCATGGCAAGAGTATGGTGTTTTGTATCTTTAGTTGGTGTACATCCTCACGTTGCACAGCATCAGCCCAGGTCTTGCTGCGATGGGGTACACAGCGCGGTATCGCCGTTGTTCCGAAGAGTAACGATCACGGAAGACTGGCTGCTAACTTGCAGTGCGACGGCTTCAACCTCACGGACGCTGAGCTCGCCAGCCTCAGCGCTCTGAACATCAACTGCAGGGTGAGTACGCCAGTTTCTCTTCTTCCGTATGGTACTCAGATATTCCCGCACAGCTCAATGACCCCGCGGAAATTGATCCCCGTATGGCTATTTTCGCTTGAAGAGAGGGGAATAATTTTGCATGTACGGTACTGAGTAGCCAATACACGGACTCCGCCGCAGTCTGGCAGGCGCAAGTCGGAGTTTGAAGTGAACGTTATTGATTATCGCCACACCCCGGACGACCCTTGTCTCCTGACCATTATCACTGCCAGCATGGCCGTCCAGTTCAAGCTAACCAAGCCGAATGGCCTAACTCGCCGCATCACGTTCAAGACGCGGCCAACTTGGTCTCTACTCTCCGCCAGGATCGCCAATCTGTACCATATCGCCGTTCAGAACGTTGGAGTATCCTACGTCGACTCTGACGGAGACCAAGTTACACTCAGTTCCGACGAGGAACTCCAGGACTTCTACATATTGATCCTTATCGCGGGAGAGAACGTCATCAAACTCGCTGTCCATGATCTTAGCAGCCTTCGGGCCACTAATACAGCGTCTGAAAGGCTCCCTACCACCACGCCTCAACAGTCCCACTTCCGGAACACCTTTGGTGGTCACGAAGCACTACCCATAGTTTTCGACGCAGACGACGAGTGGCAGCGTTTACCCGGGAACTTAGGGAGTCTTTTCCTCTCCAGGGACGCATCTGAGAGCCCTCATGCCTTTGTCGAGGTTCTTGAGAGTGACGTCAGCCTTTCCAAGCACCCCGAGTCTGGAGGTGGTGACGCTTCCCGCTCCGACTTTACTTTCACGCAACCGACTTCTCAGAATGAGGACAAAGGTAAAGGACGCGCAGTCACCGTAGATGATGATGTCTCGTCCGCTGGCTCTGTCATTGGTAACGAGGCACCAGCCAAGCCCCCCGTCCATGTTTACGACATGAGCGACACCGAGGATATTTTCGGGCTTTCTCCCAGGGCCATTGTTCAGCTTCCTCAGAGCGGTGATGCTACTCCAGCCCAGGCGCAGAGCACCCCAGTAGTCGCTGAACAGACGCTCAAAGGTGCTGTGCCAACCACCCCTGAGGAGCAGAAACCGGCAGTTACCGATGATGACCCTCCCCTTCCATCCCTGGATTTACCTGATCCAGATCGCGTTGCTCCTTCCCTTGCACATGACATTGCCTCATTCGTGACTGCTGTTTCCACTGTCATTTCTACTCATCCGGAGTTATCAGAAGGCCTTCGCAATATTGTCGTCAATGCTACAAACGGCACTTACTGGGCTACTCATCGCGACGCCATTTCCCGCGCCGCAGAGCATCTCCACAGAACTGCCGTACAGGAGACGGGTAGGAGCCTTGAAGAGCTCCGCCGTGCTACCGAAGAAGAAGCTGGTACAAGAGTTACTCAAGCGCTTGGCAGGATTTTTCGCGTAGTCGGCGTTCAAGATGTCCAGGAGAATGTCACTTCGCAGGTTCCCCCCAATGCAGCAAGATCGGATGTCCCAAGGCCGGCACCCACACCCCCTGTGTTTTCTCACTTGCCTCCTCATTCACACCGTAACCATCACAGGTGGTCCAGTCAACCGCCTTTCACCCGTCCAGGAGGTCCGTTCTGGGGGGGGTTACCTTACCCACCACCACCACCACCACCACCACCTCGCCGCTGGCCCCGTCCCCCTCCTCCTCGGTTCTGGGGTCGGGATGCTGATGACCCAGAGTTTGTCCATAGCCGTGAGGCGAGGATCGCTGCAGCGGAAGTTGTTGCCACAGCTGCTGAAGCGCCAGCGCGTGCAGCTGAAGAATGTGCCCAAGCGGCTGTTGTTCAGCCGTCTCCAACTCCGGAGGCTACGCCAGAAGAGCTCCGCGCTGAGGTCGAGAGAGCGAAGGCAGAGTACAAGGCGCGCAAGGAAAGGTATCGTCAAGCAAAGGCCATGAGGAAGATGGCGGAACAGAGGCTCTGTGACCAGGAGTCTACTACTGAGAGGTAGGCTCTGCCCTGCACCTCAATCCCGGTTAGCTGACAATTATTCAGTCATAATCTTTCCAGACAGACCTCTGATAATCCGACGCAAACTACGGCGGAAAATAACGTTAGCGACGTTACCCCCATCCCTATTCCAGAACACAAGGCTACTGCTGCTGCCCCGGAGGTCCACATCGTTAGCAACGCTCGTGGTCCTTACCCGCAGCTCGAGATGTTTAGCGTTCCTCGGCGTGGTCACAACACTGGCCAGATGTATCGTGGGCACGTCCACGAGAATAAGGAAAACCGTGCTATGAACCGAATCATGAAGAAGTTGTCAGATGTACGTGTTCTCTGTCTGGGATTGCACGGTGATTGAAATTTGATGGTGCAGATGGGCTTCACGGAGGGTGCTTATCCGAACTTGACTGGCAAGGTGATGGACCAACTGCTCTCGCACTCACCTGTCACTAAGGACGCGGAAGACGACATTGTCACGAACATGATCGAGGAACTTATCCCGAGTGGTGGGGGCATGCACGCCAGCGGATCTGGAGGTATCCCGGGTGCTTGGCACCAGTAGGCACTGTTCTGCGCATTTCTTGGGCTGCGATGCGATGGAGTCACGTTGGTCGTGCTTGTAATTGTAAACTGGTGGAGTAATCACAGGATGAGACATGGCCCGTGTCGCTTGTGCCGCGGCCATCCAAGTCAGTAGACGGGCTGAATTTCGCAAGACAATATTGCAAGGCATGCGTTGTGCTCTCTGCTTTGTCTGTGCGGATGGAGACAAAGCAGAGCTGGCCACGTCGACACACAAAGGAGGGTGTCGTGTCAGTGTAGCGCCTGGGCGACTGCTGAGCTTTCTTCAGCGCCCCCTTCACCTCCCCATGTGCAGGCGGACCACAGTGATGTCCTAATTTGGCAATCGATAACTTCACCGCCGACCCGCGTGGAAGCGTACGGTATGGGACTCCCAGTGCTCGGCGTACCCGTACCCGCACCCGCCCATCCCGTCTGCAAACCACCGCGGTCTAGCACGCACCCGTGCGCTTCCCTGGAGCTCACCAATTCGCGATCCTCTGCGCTGTGCTTCGGCTGCGGAACTCGCCCAACATTCCTTGAGATGCGCTCCACGTCGCTCTCCCAGGTGGTCCGTGGGGCGCAAATGTCCTCGAGAGAGACCAGGGGCCTGACAGACTGGCTGTCGAGACCTGTACGGTGGACGCCGGTGACGTTGCCCCCTTGACTTCGGACACGCCTACGTCCGAGACGCGGCTAACTTGCTTTGTGTGCCGCCTGGACGGAACATTGTGAGGCAAGTGTTGTATTTCCTGGCTTTGGCGGCTGAAAGAGCGTTATGTGCGTTTCCCAGCAACAAATAAAGGATTTATGGCGCCCACAAGGACAAACAACCACGCTTTGGCGGCGATTAGTGTGCCACATATCGATTGTCAATGATCACCCGAGTACCAGGTGCCACTGTGGACGCCCTGTATAAAACAGCCAACCCCACCGCTATCTTTCTCTCAATCCTCCCATCCGCCTTCTCCCCCTCTCACTCAACAGTCCTAGAGGTGCGCACGCACTATCCTCCTCCCGCACCCTCTTTCTTCACCCATCCCTGATCGCTACACAGCGCTGACCCACCATGTCCTCCCATACTCCTCACTCGAGTGCTCAACCCCATGCCCATGCTTCTCAGCGTCCGCATGTACCTCTCTCCCCCACTCCGGGATCCAAGGCATATGTAAATCTTCAGCTGCAGATCATGAAAGAAACCCTCGCAGGCTTGCCTGAGCCGAGCCTCGGGCAACAGGATAGATTCAGGGGGGTCCGCGAGGTCATCGAACAGTGGTCACAGATGATAGCGTTTGGAGAAGCACAAATCGCGAAACTCGGTCCTCGAGTCGACTTCGGACTTCTCCGGAAAACTGTTCAATTGCAGTTCAACCGAACGCTCGTATACTGGCGCATGTTCCGTCTCATGGATCTACCGCCAGAAATCATTTCCAACATCTTTCACCTGGTCGTCTGGTCCACAAACCATCCTTCAGAAGGCGTGAAGCAGCGCCTGCGTCTCACGTGGGTTTGCACCACCTGGCGTCGGCTAATGATCCAGGACCCAATGGTTTGGAATGCCATTTGGTTTCATGACGCTCCTCCGTACGAGAGATCATGGGAGTGGTTCAGGCGAGCGGGGTCTGCTCGCTTGGACATTCGACTCAACGAAGTTGATCCTAAATGGGCCAACGTACCAGATTCTCCCAAGTTCACTGCTCAACAGATGTCAGACATGCTCGATAGACTGTTCACTAAACTCCCTCAGATCCGTATGCTCGTTGTCATCGTCGACAACTGGCCTCCCGCGCTTACTGTCCTTCAGAAACTGCAAACTGCCGGAATCGCAGGAATACCCATCAACATTGAACGCCTCGAGATTCACCGTTCTGGCATGCCTTATATTTGGATCGGGCCCGGTTTTGATACACAAGGCCATCGCGATCCTGCCCTTCTGTTTGGTGGTCAGACGCGTCACCTACAGTACCTTTGTTTGTCGGGTATACATATCGACTTCAACGACACCCCGCTGTCCAATCTGACGACTCTCGACCTTCGACATATCGCAATGGACGCCTCTCCTACACTCAAACGCTTCAGCGAAATTCTTCGGAATTGTCCCAGGTTAGACAAACTCACGTTGGATGGTTGTGGTCCTCAGCCAGCAGATAAGCCGTTTGATCATACCCCTGTCGACCTTCCCCATCTAAAGATTTTCACCATTGGGTCTTTCAACCTCTCGTATGCATGCTTTATCGTTGCACAGATCCACGCCCCTCGCATTCGCGACTTGACCCTTATGTCTTTGACCGGCTCTGACTATACGCCTCTGATCGCAATGCTGACGCGGAAATTCAAGCAAGTGCGGATCTTGACTCTGTATAACGTTGAACTGGAGATGAGCCCGCAGGGAAAGCGGACGATTGTCCGATGGCTGGACGCGATGCCCGAGATGGGGTATGCGCGACTGGCTCGGATAAAGCCAGAAGTGCTCAGAATGTTCGCGGAGAACCCTATGAACTATCGCATGCCCTTGGGGTCGGGTGCGTCAGAGACGGTCACCCCTGCGCGCCGCGTTCTATGTCCCAGATTTCAGTGTATGGAGGTCCAAGCGTTGCCAGCGGAGACGATTGCAGAGTTGTGCCGCCTGAGGAAGGGAGTTGGGATACCGATGAAGAAGATATACTTGAACACTCCTTGGGCAGAGACGCTGACCCCCGAACATCTCAGGATGCTGCAGCAGGAGGCCACGCTCTACATTGCCCCGGTGGGGGCGAACACACAGGAGGAGAACATGCTACTATTGGAAGGGTGGGACGCATGATGGCAGTGACGGATTTACCTAAGGATATCTACTGTAAGCACCTACTCCTGATATTCAGTGCTGCCAGTGTGCACGTGACGGGACTGAGAGTCACATGACCGCGACGTGTTGTTGCTTGTTTGTTAGCGATCGCCGAGCATGCCCGCACATTGCAAGCGTATGTGCCACCATCATGACTTGCCCTCCCGCCCTCGTCTACCCAGTCCCCATCGCGGTAGCAGGCTCATATGTCCCGTATGTTCGGCGGCGCAATTCCCCTGCGCAGCTGAACGCCCTCTACCAATTCTTCCAAGCAACCCCACACCCTACCCGCGCGCAACGCCAAGCTCTGGCCGACGAACTCGGCATGTATGTCGTTTCACATCCTCTGCTTGCCGCTCCCCGACCGATCCCCCAGGGAGCTCAAGTCGGTCACCAATTGGTTTCAGAACAGACGCCAAACAGCCAGGAAGAAATCCCTCTCATGCAACGAGAATAATCCGACAAAGACGATGCCGCTCGATCGCTCTACAATATCTCTGGATCGCATTGCTGCACTGTCCGAGCGCCCAAGCTTGACTTCGCAATCGACCTCGCCGCGCTTACCACTCACTCCACGCAAGAGCAACGTCACACAGAAAGACCCGCCCGAGCCTGCGGAGCTCTGGACGCGCATGCTGTCATCGCCAACAGCTCCTCCGTCGTCCCCTGACCTGGCCCATCTGGCGGTTCTGTCGTCACGAGCGAAAATGCTCGGCTCCTTGGAGTGGGCCTGCCTCAAAGCGAGGCAGAAAAAGTGTGTTGATGAGGGCGCAGACGGATTGCCTAGGCGTCCTGTTCTGGATGATGAAGATGGAACGGAGACAGAAGTGGTTCCTGTCGAGTCCAGGGATGCCTCGAACGTGAAGAGTGACCTTTTCTCGCGGCCGAAGATTACGCCACAGTTTGAAGACGTGGAGGCGGCCATCACGCTTCTAGGCTTCAAGACGCGCTGGTAGATAGCCCATGTCGAGTCTTGATGTCGGTGACTGTATTCGTCCTAATTATTCGTGTTTATTCGCTTGTAGTAGTGCCTTGTAGATGAAGACTCTGCTCACGTGAGCTGTCAGCCGCGCAGAGGAGGTTGAGCTGGCGCTTGTCCCCTCCACCGCCAGACATTCCACAGCCTATCCCACATTTCAGATGCGCACCGCTCCCCGAGCCACCCGTCGCACCACCGCTGCCCAACCCCCCGCCGGCAAAGAGAACGGGACTGTCACCCCGACGCCCAGCAGGAAAGCTCGACACCGTCTGTCAATCGCGCAGCTCGCCCGGCTCGAGGACGCGTTCAGGCAACAGACACACCCTCCCCGCCAGCAGAAGAAGGATCTCGCGGCCGAGTTGGGGATGTAAGTCCCTCGCACTCGTCGCCCTCTTCCCACATCACATACATCTCGTGCAACGCGCATCCCTAGGGACTACAAGACCATCACCATTTGGTTCCAGAACAAACGACAGACGTCGAAACGGGCTCAGCTGCCGGCGGAAGCCGCGGACGGGCTCTTGGGCCGAGCGAGGGCTGACTCCGGCTTGCGCAGCGTGTCCTCTCCGTCGCACAATGCCACACTGGACGCGCCGGCGGTCGCTCCGACGGCGCACTATTCGGAAAGCAAGGGTCTGGGGCTCGCATCCAAGGCAATCGTCAAGATCCAGCCTCTGCTCGACACCCTGAACGTGTTGGCGTCAAGGCCCAAAGAACGAATGGAACCCACGGAAGCGATGGACGAGGCACCGAAGGTCGAGGATATCGGTCCACACCACTCGATCCCTTCACCAGAGTTCGACAGACGCGGTCAGATAGCGGAGCAAGCACAGACAAAGGAGAAGCTTGTCGGATGGAAGAGACTGCGAACACTTGAATGGGCTTGCGAGCGTCAAGCCAAGCGCCGAAAGTTGTCCAAAGAAGGGTACACGAGGCTCGGGTCTGAAGACGTTCAAGACGGCGATCCCAACACCCTACGCACGGAATCGGCCTTATCGTTGCTCTCCCTCGCTTCTTCGACCAATCTGGGACCCCCGAAAGACGTGATGAGAGGTGCATCACTCCTCCTCAGCTTCAAGCATTCCTGGCGCAGAAAGTAGCACGTTCGTTTCGAGGCCACTCCCTACATACCATCTTCATTCGAGATTCAAGTGGAAAGACTATAGCTACATTCGCGGCAAGACATGGCTCGGGAGTGTTAAATTGCGACAAGGTGCTAGCGGAAGATGCAGCAGCGGTGTAAATGTATAAGATGCTCAACAACAATATTCTCATCTCAATCCTTTTGTGTGCCTGTGATTGAATACATTGTCAACCAAGGGACGGTCTCCTCCGTTTTCTACCAGTTTTGGTGGTTACCAGAGGTGTGGACTGACCGGGTGCAAGTGGCTGGGTATCTGATGGGACGGGATTTTTGGAGATGGGGCGGGAGATGGGCCTGGAGTATTTTTCGGTGGACCCGTCGATTTTTGGTGGGGCAACAGTTTTGCTGGATCGGTAGGGATAGTCTGGGGCATCTGTGACGGGAATGAGAATCCGCAGCCATCTATCGTGCAGGAGACAAACCTGCAATCTCCTTGAACAGCGGGACGAACACATCGAGAATTGCTTCATGAGAAACCTCTGACCCATCCACAACGCCAGTCTCTTGAACAGTATCAACTGGCATATCGTCTTCTGCTTCGTCCTCCACCTGCGTCGCCGCCATCTCATCATCGCTCGTTCGTAGTCTCAAAAACGAGTTAATCAGAGGCTCGAAGAATGTTTCTATAGGCGGCATAAAATGCGAAGGCGCATCGAAGAAGCTTGCGGTGTCGCTACTTCTCCAAGGTACCGTAACACCCGGATCCGTCACCGCGTCCCCAGTCGGTCGATTTGATAAATCAGTGAGTGCAGGGACACCGAACATCTCTTCGAATAACGATCTTCGTGGCACTGCAGGTTGTGTCTGGAGCGCATTAGCAGACGCTCCAGAGTCTTCAGGGAGAATGACGTTGTCACCCATGACTACGACGCCATATTTGTGCGTCAAAGCTACTAGCGAGAAGAAATCGCTGGAAAGTGGGGGTGATGGTTGGTAAAACCAGGCGATATTGAGGATACCGAATGGAAGGGTGTATTCCATTAGCGGAGTGGGAGAGGAAGTGCGAAAGAGTGTGACTGTTGACGACGTCGCGTTTGAGACCGCAGAGTGGATGGTGATGAAGGTATCATGATGGGGATGCGACATAAGCGTACTGTAGCGATGTCGATTTTTTATGTGCCAGGTTACTGGCATAAAGGTTCGTGAGCGCCTTGGAGTTGCACATTTGGAAGGAAAAGGCACCTGACTGAGAGACAACGTCCCACACAACCAAGTCTGACCCTCCCATGACAGCCAAATACCGCCCACTCCTGCCGATGAAGTGGACTTCGGAGGGTCGACGGCACTCTTGGATAACGAACGACTGTTGGACAGCATTGATATTGGAATCGTAAAGTACGACGAAGAATCCGATGGCTACAGCCAAGAGAGATCCATCCTGCGACCACGACGCGTGCCTAGGGATATCTGATCTGAGACCAAAACTTGATCTTGATGTCCACGAAACTGCAGGTTGTGTATCAACGTTGGCTCAGTCTTTGGCGGCTCGATGTAGAGCTCACCTTCCTCGCTTCCCTTCTTGCCCTTGACGCTTCGTATCCGCCACGCCTTCACATTCCCATCCTCCCCAGTCGTCACCATCTGCACATCTTGCACAGCGGGACTAAACGACAAAGAAGTAACCTTTGCCAGTCCATGCGGTCGATCAATCCTTGTGTTCAATATCCAAAATGCAGTCTTTTTATCCCAGTACCAAAGTTTGAGGTATATTTCGCCGTGGAAAGATTCATCACCTTCACGCCTGTCGATCGTGGCCATCCATTCACCGCTGGAAGAAATGACGGCTCGCTCGACACGGGAAGGTTCGAGATCTTTCTTTTCGCGTCTGGAAACGCGATTTGAAGGTGAGACTTCGAGTTCGGCGACGAGAGCGAATGTGGAGGGAGAGTAGGTCTGAAGAGAGGAAGGGTGAGATGAGGGAAGGATAAGGGTTTCCGAGGGCTGATGGAAGGCGAGGGGTGTGGAAGATGAGGATGGGCGAGAATTTGATACAGAGGGATCTGTAGTGTTTTGAGACGTCGTATCCTCAGAAGATAAGATGTAGGTGTACCTAATCTTATTCGGGCGAAAACGCGTGAAAGCTTGAGCGTGGACGAGCTCACGAATGCATAGCTAGCATCCGCGAGTCCCAGAAGATACTCTTGCTCCGCCGCTCTTGAGGGGGAAACGACGACATTTTTTATCGGAGAGCCGACTCGAGGGACAAACTCCCGTTTACCAGAATGCAATTGCCATATGACCAGGACAGACTCTTCGCCACCGCTCAGCAAGTATGCGCCATTTACGGAAAATGCGATAGAAGAGACCGCGTGAGCGTGCCAATGAAGCGCCGACGTCTGGGATTTCTTTTCTACACCCACTACCTTGACAAGTTTGGGGTCTAGGCAATACCATAGTCGCACGACACCTTTAGCATCGCCAGTTGCAAAGTAGTCTTCGAACGGATGAACAGCAAGACAGGTGAGAGGCTCGGGGGATATGAACTTTGTGAACCCTGACTTGAGGTCTGAGGTCTGCGCGACGTATGCTTTGTGGCCGGCGACGGCGATCAATCGTTCGCCGCTGGCAGAGATCGCGAGGCCAGCGGTCGCTCTCGTTTTCCCGACCGGCAGGACTTGAGACGGCTTCTGAGCTTTGTCGGGGCTACTTTGGCGGTGTGTCTTGAGAGAAACTCGGAGTACTATGCAGCTGTCGTCCTGTCGATCGGCGGTACGACCTGGCCGCGGGGGAGCTTGCGCAAAGGAAGATGAACAACGCGGCCCGATGTCGTATGAAAGACCCTCGGCAAGACTCACATGAGCCATTGCTGCTCTGCTTATTCTTGACCGCAGCGACGAAAAGATGGTCCTTGATTTTCTCGTGTGTGCACGCGTGATGTATAGGCTGGTCAAGGGCGACGGTCCGCAAAAGGACACCTTCAAGGAAATCCCAAATCTTGATGGTGCCGTCGAGCGATGCGGTGATTAGCTGGAACGCGTTCTGCGCGCTTAGAATCGCGGAGGTGATGGTGTCCGTGTGCCCGTGGTCCTGAGAGCCGGGGAGGGTGGATATGACCTTTCCGGAGGACGAGGAGTGTATTTTGACGGCGGTGCCCACGATGGAGAAGAAATAGCTGGAGAGGGAGTCGAGTGCGGTCGAGATCAGGGAGAAAAGCAGACACACCTGCCGTCCCTGGTGAACACTGGCGGATGGGAGCTGGTGCTGGGGTCGGCGAGCGAGGCCCAGCTCCATCGCCGCGGCGGGTGTTCGGGCGCGTCCATCGCTGGTCCGTGCGCGCCATGCTGCGGTGCCCGTGCCGCCACAGCGCTCGACGCTGTCTCCTTTGCTTTCCGTGCGGGCATATGCAGAGGCTCGGCGGGCACGAAAAATGCATCAGCCACAACCTCGGCATCGACCGAGGGCGTCCTATTCGTCCAACTGCCCAAGCATGGCACATAATACATAGAGAATAAAACGCATCGCTACACCATCAAACACATCATGTCCGTACTCGCAGATGGACTCGAGTCAGCAGCTCTTTACACCTACGAATGCCCGGATGGAGCGACAGTACGTTTGCAAGTCGTCTTCGCTTGCAAACTGTCTCGCCTCGAGCATAGCTTGGTATAGTCGTTCCTCCTCCACGAGCTCAGCCTTCGACAGCGGTTCGCGTGGAGGCACTGGCCACCCCAGCTCAGCCAGCGAACACCAGAGCGATACCCGCGCTTGCATGTCTCTGCATTCCCGTCAGCGTTCGCAACGCAACCCCCCGAACCCCGAACTTACCGCCTATACCGTTCGATCAGCACCTCGAACCTGGCCCTGCTCTCCAATTCACTCAACTCAAGGTCACTCTCCCATCCAAGCTCCGTGAGCTCGCCCGCTCGATTTCTCATCCTGTCCACAAGCTCCTCCCACATCGACTCCTGACAAGCGAGCACGCTCTGGTAGCTCCAGTAGAGTTGCATGGCAAGCGAGCTCTCATTCAGCTTGTCAACCTCCTCCAACGTGATCAGGAAACGGGAGCTGGAGCTGCTTCCTGTCGTACTTTCGGCAGACGACCAGTCCAGAACACAGAGTGGCAACCTCGTAGTCTGTGCTGTTTTCGGGGAGCTAGGGGACATGCATTCGCCGGAGCTACTTGTAAGCTGCGTGTTCGCCTCCGAGATGGAATAGTTCCTATCGAAAAGTGAAGACTTTTCTGTTGATGCAGAGTTACTGGTTCGTCTTGAATCTGTTGAAGAGAAGGAAACGGAGAAAGGTCGGGACGTCGGGGTGTTAGGTGAGCCTATCGGCTGGGAACCCGCCTCAGATTTATCCAAGTCTCCGTTCAGTAACAACGCGCTGGGTGATAGGGGTTGTGGGAGTGCCTGTAGCGGTGGCAATGGAGGCATACGGAAATGCACGATGGGGCCAGAGAACACTTGTCGAAAATTGGACGTAAAGTGAATAGGAAGGATAGCTGGTGTCAGCGTTGAATCAATACACCGTCCACGTTCTTTCGTAAGGGAAAGGAGATACCCACCAGTAGGGCGTAGATTTATGAACCGATTCTCAAATACAGCATAGTACAAACTTTCAAGCAGCGCATGGTCGTGCGGTAATGGTTTCATGTCTGCCGACGGTGGGGGCGTTGCTTCTCGGTGCTGCAAGCCGATGGGATGATAGATCGAGTCGGAACGTTTATTGCGCACACGGAGAGGTCCCGTAAACCAGCTTGGGAGGGTAGGGAATATGATATCTGATGGGGGATAGTTGTTGGACATGACTGGGACAGCGAGCAGACATACCATGTTCGATTACCTCCACGGCACCACCAGGTCTCAGAACACGATTGACCTCCTATCATCCAGGAAACTCAGCATCCGCGGTCTGCGGAATAGGACAGCGTGACTTACCTCCAGCAGCATCCCCCACTACAAACAACAAGTGCGCGCAAAAATGATCACGTCAGAAGGTGCCCCACAACGCAAAGGAACCCTAGAGCACAACCTGCGGCGGGGACACTCACCTTGTTCTCGGGGATGCCCCTGCCCAGACTATACATACGAACATGGTCGAACTCGTCGTCGTCAAATGGCAATTTTGTCGTTAGGCTGAGATGTGGTAAAGCTCGCACTGGTTCACGCAAGGGAAAGCCGACACCCACAAGTTCCCATGTAGCCACGTTATGCGGTTGGCGATCTCGGGTCCCAGGAGTGATAGGGGAACTTGGACATCGACAAGGTCGAAACCAACCTGAAAACAGCACCTGAGATGCACGGAAGCGCTCTTTCGTCGATGTATACATACAAAGTGGCAATCTGGCCATTCTTTCGCAGCCTCAAGAGTCCACGTCCCCCCCTAGAGACGTCAGCGTTCAGGGAAAATCTGGTCACGTTTGAGGCAGGAAGGCATACGCCACATCCCAAGTCAAGAGAGCGCTGTGGCGGGCCGTCGGTGAACGGCACGATGGACACTGTTTTTGTCATGCGCAAGACAAAGCTGAGGTCCATGTTCTCGCTGTATCACGGAGGGCAGGGGGGGATATCAGTGTACGCGTTGGAAAGCATGGGAGGGCACTCACAGCTCCAAGACCTGTCTGTCATAACTGAGCGGATACGGTGCCTTCTCCGGGTCAAATGAATGGTGTCTATGACCATGTTTATTCAAGAAATCCTTGTTCCTGGGGAGGACACGGCGACCGCTTGCGATGGAGTCAAGGATGGGACGGAGAGGCATAGGGGAGAATGGGGGGGAAGCAAAGAAAGTGACACTCATACCGCGAACAAGGCAGAGGTACAGCGCGGGCGTGGAAAGACGTAGCAACTGCAATCCGCAACCAAAAAACATCCAGACATGCGGACATTCGAAAACGAAAAACTTCCTATGCCGAGGTAACACCGGGGACTTGGAAAACTACCAACGACGGAGCGAGGACAGAGTCCCACCGTAAGGCGTGCGTAAGACCAGTCCCTGCCTCTGCTATCATCACTCGAGACCAAAAAAAATGTAGCAGGCCCCAAATCAATTCACTCGTACTAGTCTAACATTCAAGCGGCATGCACTTTAATAACCCAGACTGGACCGGAACATGCCCACCATGAGGCCCCTCGACTTCATCAGTCTCGTACAGAAGTCGCCGAGCGTGATGCCGCACAAGACCTGGAAGTATGACAGACCACCGTTCTGTCGGCTCGGCGTCAGCAGCATCGCAAAGGAATGAGAATGGGTGCGCACCCTGCCGATGGGGATGGCGATCAGCTCTAGGCTGCCCTGGTAGGTCTTCACGGGTTCGTTGCCCGCGAGCAAGCTGAGAACATTTTGGGCAACGACCGCAGCATGGGACGAGACCTTGGCAGCCTGTTTCTGCTCGGGCCAATCGATGACGTCGCCTGCAGCAAAGATGCAAGGGTAATTGACGAGTTGGAGGGTGGGTTTGACTTTGATGAAGCCAGCGGCAGAGAGCGACGATGAACCCAGGGATGCGACGAACGCGGTGTTTGGGGTAGGGCCACGAGCGGAAATCTGTATTGGAGGGGGACTCGGCAGGGTGCAAAGTGGAAGGGTGGGGATGCTTACGACGAGATCAGCAGTGGGTATCTCTGTTCCTTTGCGGGTGACGAGGCCAACGGTGCCTTGCTCGGGGAAAGAGTCTACGTATTCGTTGAAAAGCAACTCTACGCCACGGGCAAGGAGACGGGTGGCAAGACCGTGGCGGAAAGAAGGTGGGTATACGTTATTGAGAAGTTGGCTGCCGCCTTGGACGATGGTGACTTTCTTGTTCTGTGACACGCATCAGGAGGCTGACATGCGATGGACAAGGACGACTTACGGGGTATTCGTCCTTGAGTTCACCGGCCAGTTCTACAGGACGAGGTGAGGAAGCGAATACAAGCGACTGAACATGGCGGGCTCACCTATACCGACTGTCCCACCACCGACGATAACGACGTGGTTAGCATTGGCAAACTTGTCGCGCCAGGCATGGACATGTGGCAAAACACCGCTTTCGTACAGAGGTATGTCGACGGGAGCGTTCCACTTTGAACCCGAGGCAATGACGAGGACGTCGTATGAGATGCGATCACCGCTCTCCAGCACGACGTCGCCGCCGGGCTGACCGTCCTTGGGCTGGACAGACGCGACGATGCCGATCCTCGTCTCGCCGATGGGCTTCTTGTAGAGTCTGTCGAGGGGGACGAGTGCGGTGCGTTCGAGGTGGGCAGAGGGGCTGACGACGAGGCGGAGGGAGGCAGGGAGGGGGATGGCGTAGGGAAGGGGGCTGACGAGGACAAGGGCGTGCTTGGACGGGTCGAGCTTGGCGGAGAGGGCGACGGCGACGGCAGTCCCGGCGTAGCCAGCGCCGACGACGACGACGATTTTCTTGGTGGACATGGAGGACTGAAGGCGCAGAGCAGCGCAGAAGGCGACGACCGACGCATGGGAAATGCACTGCCCGCTCGCTCGCTTGTTGTTGTCACTGTCATAATTTCAGTGTCAATATATATCTGTCGCCGCTACCATGCCCCCGCTCTCCGGAAAACAACGCAAAGCCCAGCTCAAGCTCAAACGCGCAATCAAGCGTGGTGCCGCCCCTCCGCCCCCACCACAACCCCCCCCGCGCAAGAATAGACTCGCAGACGCGACGAGGACCGCACGCAACCTCCAGAGCCACTTTGTCGAGCTCGATAAGCGTTTTCTGGATCACACCAGAGCCTTGGCGGGATCCATCATCCTCGCGAGACCCATCTCGAGCCAGGTAGCCGTGTTGCCGTGCCCTCCAGGGACCCTGCCCGCTCAACTTGCCGTGCCAAAGCGGCCCAAGTGGAACTACCAAATGTCCAAGGAGGAGCTGGATGCAAACGAGCACGCTTGCTTCCGTGACTGGCTCTCCCACCAGGGCGCTCTCGTCCAGCAATGGCAGCGCGCATTGAATGCCCCGCAATCCACCCCCTCTGCAGTTCTCGAGTCGTCGACGCGCCAGATGCCCCATCCCCCTACCCACTTTGAGACAAACATCGAGGTTTGGAGACAGTTGTAAGCCGATCCTTCCCCTCGCAGAGACTGAGATAACATCTCTCCACCTGCCCCATCAAATCGGACCTGAAATAGCTGGCGCGTCACAGAGATATCCCAGATCCTTCTCGTACTCCTCGACTCCCGTTGTCCACCCCTCCAACTCCCCCTTTCACTCTCTACATACCTCAACATTCCTACCTCTTCGTCTCCACAGAGTCTACGCTCCAGACAATCCGCCAAGTCCAAAGTCATCATCCTCGTCCTAACCAAGGTTGACATCTCAGGTCCTGCACGCACTGCATCCTGGACGTCTTTCCTCAATGCCAACTATCCCCGCGTACGAGTCGTCCCAGTCGAGGCGTACGCATCGAAATCCTCCTTCACAGACGAGCAAGGACGCGCTCGGTACGAACCACATCTGCCAGACACTTTTAGGGAGAGATTGGTCCACACACTCAGGGATGCACATGAGCAGATGCTCCACCCTCCAGAGTGGGTGACGGATCCACGAGCCGACGAAAGTGAGGCAGAAAGGCTGCAGAGGATTGATCGATGGAGACCCAGAGTCAAGAGGGTCGTCAATTGGGAAGGCCTGCTCAAGGCGAAAGGGAAGATGATTGGCAAAGCTGTCGGTGGTGCTGCTGTGCCATGGGGGCAAGATAAAACAGAAGGAGCAGAGGCTGATGAGGGAGATGATGAGGACGAAAAGATTGGCGATGCATGCGAATGGAAAGAGCCCGAGTTTCTGACCGTCGGAGTCATTGGTATACGATATCCCTCGCCTCATCGACGACCACTCACCCGATTCGTGCTTTCACAGGTCAGCCAAACGTAGGGAAATCCTCGCTCTTGAATGCGATCTTTGGAACGACACGGGTACGTGCATCGCGGACACCCGGTAAGGTGTGTGATCGCACTGCCTGTCATTCATGTATGAACGTCTGATTCAGCTATCCCCAGACAACGCATTTTCAAACCCTCTTCTGGACATCCGATGTCCGCCTTGTGGACTGCCCGGGACTCGTTATGCCCTCATTCGTACCGATGGATATCCAAGTATGTGTAGCTCTCTCTGTCTCCAGTAGCATTGTATGCATTCCCAATAATAGGTCCTCTCGGGCGTCCTTCCTATCTCTCGGATCTCTGCGGTCCCTTTCTGCGTACACCAACTCGCTCAGCTTCTCCCCCTGGAGCAGATTTTAGGGCTCACACATCCTTCATTGTCCACATTTTCCGCGGCGTCCAACGCCACCGCAGCGATTGCATCGACGAGCGACCATGACTCCATCGCCCAATGCAGCAAATCCACCTCATCCTTGGTTGAAGATAAGCGCACTTGGAGACCAGGACGGCGCCCCATCGAACAGACCGAGGTTCAGTCCAGGCCAAAGTGGACAGCGAATGACATCATGACCGCCTATGCTGGGAAGAAAGGATGGGTCACTGCCAAGGCTGGGAGACCGGACGTGCATCGAGCCGGGAATGCCAGTGAGTGTCTCGACTGGTGCTAGAAATGGCTTGATGTGCAGTCACAGTCTTGAGGTTGGTAGCGGAGGGAAAGATTCCGTGGGCATTCTGGCCTCCTGGCAGTTCGGTTTGCGGTGACGACGGGATATGGCTCAAGGACGGGGTGCGAGAGGATGACGAGGAAGAGGAGAGCGAGACTGAGGAAATGTCGAGCGAAGAAGAGGACTCGAGTCAGTCGGATGATAGTGAGGAGGTTGGTGCTCGTGGAGGGAAGCTTGGGAGGTTTGGAGCGCTGAGGATTGATGTGTATGAATAGCGGTAGTCAGGGGTTAATTGACCCAGCTGGTCGTCGCTCGCCGCCGTCTGGAGATGTTGAACTCGTCGTGGTTTGGCAGCAAATCGAGCAGCGCCAGCCGCCACTCTCAGCCCCGACAAACACTCGCCAGTGCCCAAACCCCCGACGTTGCGCAGTCAGGCCCTTCGGACGCCTCGTCGGTCTCCCCATCCTCGCGCGGGCCCTCGCAGACACCATGCACCCTGACCTCGTCATCCGATGTACCACTCGATGAGGTCCATGCACATATCGACGATCCCGCTGTCTATGCACCGACTCCTAGCCTGATTCACAGCACAGAAAAGGCCGCCGCGACTTTGAAGACCTCACTCAGCTGGGACCAGCGCGACGGCGCGCAGAATCTCGCGTTCGACGGCCTCCAGGGAACCTTGTTCACTCCCCAAGACGCCGTCATCGCAGAAGTATTCGGCAGGTCTCTCGCACCTCGCACTGTCTCTCCACCGCCCTCGCATGCCCCGCGGCCGTCGCTGATGACGACCGACTCCCTGCCTCCACCTCCCACATTGACCGTTTACGACCCTTTTTCGGGTACCAAGCTCGGCGAAACACCCATGTCACCCATCAATGCCACAATGGGCAAGCTGCCTGCCTTTCCGACAGTGGACGACCGCACGCTGTGGTCCAGTCTCGAGCGCATTTTGGAGCTTCAGGCCGAAATAGCCACGATGCATGCAGACATGGAGAGCGTCGGTGGGAGGGGCGGGGGGAACATCCACACGAGTGGAATGGGAAGAACGGAGGCAGGGTCGGGATTTGGCGCTGGTGCTGGGATGGGTGCTGGTGCTGGGAGTGCGGGTGCGGGCATGGGCAAAGGCAGCAACTCAGGACCCAGGAAGAGGGCGAGAAAGGGTCAAACCTTGCCAGTCAGCGACGAGGAGCCTGAACCAGAGGGCGGTGCTACCAGCGGAGCTGTTTCCGAGATTTCCATTGACCACTCTGACGACCAGGACGACAATGACGACGACGACGACGACGACGATATCCATGGGTATGGCAAGAGGAGGCGGGACGAGGAGTTCGCGAGACTTGCGGAGCAGTTTGCACAGAGGAAGGTCGCCATTGGCGGGATTATGAACAAGGTTCGTGCGTCTCTCTCAGTTTCCGGAATTCATCACTCGATTGTGCGTCCTGACGACCATCTTCCATCTGACAAACAGCTGGACGACCTCTCCACGGCTCTGAAAACCTTCCATGCACTTCCTATCCCCCCACTGGACCTCGCAACGTCTGCGTCTCGCACAAACACCATGTCGTCCACAACATCGAACATTTCAGCGCCATCTTCCCCTCCGCTAAATGTGTATCCTGTGCAGCCACCGTCGCCGCTTTCGTCTGTCTCTCCTTCTCAAGCTGGGATTTTTTTGACTCGCCCCGGTGTCTCTCTCTCTCCCCCCATTCCACCAGCGTGACTCTCGCGCCTCTCGTGATGGACCTGGACTCGGACCGATAGTCCCCCTGCGTCGCCACGGACGGCTTTGCCGACGATCAAGCTGGGGCTCGACTGGAGAACGATGGAACAACGGATACATGTCATATCGTAAAGTAGGCATACACAGGGAGTGGTCAGCATAAAAAGAAACACGACGATACGCAAATCACAACACAGCTCTGGAAGTAGGTTGGAGACATAAAATACATACTATGATGGCAACACCGCTAAGGAGTCGTTTACAATCTCACCCACCCAAAATCTCCAGTGCAGCTTTCAACTCTTTGATCGCGTGCTGTGCATCTTCGTAATCGAGCGCCGAAATTGCGAACCTGCAATGCTTCTGGGCCTTGGAGATGATGGTCGGCGTGAGTTCTACTGTTCGTGCAGTCACGCGGATGCGCTCAATCGCGGGTGGTGATGTTGTCGCGGATACGGGTGTGACGATAGACGCAGGGGGAGACGGAGGGACAGTGAATGTGGGTGCTGAGTGAGGGACCGGTGGAGGGGGCACGACGAACGAGGGACCGCCTGCAAACGTCGCTGATCCGGACCCAGGCACATAAGAAGGGGATAGAGTGGGTACGAAGCCCGGGGGAAGATCAGAAACTCTGGGAGGTGATGAGGAGGGGTCTTGGGCACAGAATGGGGGGGACGCGGAAGATGGAGTGTGAGACGCGTGGTGAGAAGGAGAGGCTTCAACTGGGAAGGTAGGGGCGAAGGGAGAGAACGGCATCCTGCCCCGGCTCCTGTCCGCATTGAGAAGAGTATCCTCGACAGGGTTCTCGTCGCTGGCTGCGCCGTCCATCTCAGTGCTAACCCACCCGGTCCTAAGCTTGCTGCCATTTGCGCGAGCTGCAGTTCGCGTCAAGGGGTCAACGACGTGCTCGTGCCAGTTGTTCAGACTATCCGAGCTCGCAGAAGCACTGCCTAGGCCGTCGAGTGCGGGTGATTTGGCTAAATCGAACCCGGGTGTGGCGGTGGTACTCCAGCAGCCAGGGCTGAGGGCTTCATCGTCATGCTTACCTTGTCCCAGGAGGATCGGGAGACGGTTTGCACGTGCGATGTCGACATGAGGGATTGGGGGTGGAGGAGATTGACGTCTCCCGGAGCGAGGGGATGAATCTGTGGGAGGAGAGGGCTCCGGAGGGTGGGATCTTGGTGGGGTCAGGGGTGGCTGCTCTGATGGAAATTGATCTGACGGAGGGGGAGGGGAGGACAGGACAGGGTCTAGTTGAGACGCGGCAGGCCCGGGAGTTGGGCGTCTGCCTTCACGCAAGGCTTTGGCGATGTCTGCTGCTTTCCATTTGGCGTACTTGAGCTTGTTCTCTGTCTGGAAGGCTGTTGGTGGCGCGAACGAGGGAACGGAGAAGGACACACGGATTCGGAGACGTCGACTTTTGGGAATACTCGGAGGACTTGAAAGAAGTTGGCAGCAGCGAGGAACCTCCTGGCAGTCGACCTGTAGATGCCACGGATGAGGGTGGGGTGGGTGACGGAGAGGAGGAACTACTTTGATGCCCTGCCAGCCCTGTCGTCGTCGTCCGCCATGTTGAACACATTGAAGGCAAAGTTCTCGACGTAGGCAGCGCTGGCGGGCTCGATGTCGATGGCGTCGTTTGGGCCGATCTCTTTCTTGAGGCGTTCGAGGGCATCGAGGAGGTTGAGGAGCAGGGTGCGGGAACTGGAGTCCTGGGCCTTGAGGGATATGCCGAGCTGGGCGGCGTAGTAAGCACCTGGAGCGGCGTCAGGAGAGGTCGGATGAGGGCGGGGAGGCATACACCAGTACGCGACGACGGGCTCGCGGTCGACGAGCTCCTCGGCGCGCTGAAGATACGGCGCGATGGACTTGAGGCCGCTGGAGACTGGAGGGAGGCCGAGGGACATGGAGGGCGGGGTGTCAGTGTTATGCCACTTGCTAACTCACACCCCGCCTTTACTCGATCCAGTCCACTTCCAAATGAACACCGTCCCCTTCTCGTCCCGCTCCTTCCCCTCCTTCCCCTCCTCCCTCCCTCCGCTCAATGTCGCCCTCCCGCCGAAACTTTGCAAGACTCGCGCCGTTCGCCCCCAACCTCTCCACAATCCCCTCCTCCACCCTCGTCACCTCCTCCACCACCTCCTCTTTCATCATGCCCCCCGTCGACCTGGCTGATCGCTCCAATGCCAACCCCACTTGGCTCCCGTCCCTCCCCTCCATATCCTCCATGCGCGGTCTTTTTCTCGCCGAGACTGGCGACCCGATGCTAGAGCTCGACCTCTTCCCCCAACCCGGGTGCCGTGTCGGACAGAGGATCGAGGAACGGTGCCTCCCCCCCGGTGCAAGTCCCGTTCCCAAGATCGTCGGCCCGCCGTTCGAGATGGGCAAGGACCTTTGGCGGGAGGACAGCCCGGATAAAGGAAAAGGGGCTTCGAGGGGCAGGAGAGCCACGGTCAGAGGCAACGGCAGAGACCCACACAACGACACAATCCACGCTCCCCATCATGCGGGCTTGTCCGCGAGCGACACCCTGTTGCAGATCTCCGCCCCTCCCCATAAGAGCACCTCCGAACTACGCATCCTCCTAGGCAACGCCGCTTTCCGCCTGAAGCGCAATGCGTCTGTCATCCCCCCCACATCGTCCCGCACAGCCGTCAGCACAGGGGACCTCTTTATCATCGACAACGACGATCTCGCCCCCGACACTCTTGCCCTCGAAAAGGCCAAACCACGTGCCCGCGTTGATGTGGACATCGTGCTCGAGAGCGAAACGTGCGTACAGGGCAGCCCACTCAAAGGCCATGTCACAATTCACGTCCGTAAGAATGCCAACAAACTGAAAAACACCCCCATCCTCCTCTCCAAAGCAAAGGTTCGCGTCGTAGGGTATGAAGCAATCCCATACGGAAACACACGCTGCACATTCTATCAATGTACTGCCCTCTTGTCCCACGTCGCTCCTGCTTGGGAATCCGTCCTAGCGAGCCCCCCCAACGAACATGACTGGGCAGAGGCCAAAGAAGGCATCCACGTGTTACCCTTCTCGTTGTCCCTTCCCACCGACGGTTCCTGCGGGGCTGCCAAAGGCATACTGAACGTTCATTCAGGCGTCGCCCTCAGATATTTCGCCATGGTTTCACTCAGACTTAAAGAACCAGAATCCGTCACAGAGTCCGTCGCTCATTTTTATCGGTCCTGCGAGATCTGGCCTCGCCTGTCGTTCGCTGCGAAGCTCTCGCCAGCGCCACGCCCTTTGGTGAGCGAAGCTGCGAAAACCGTATTCATGGGAGGAAGCGGAAAAGTGAGGCTGAGCGCGGCGATGCACAGACTTTATTGGCTTGCTGGGCAACGGTGTGTCATACACCTGCGAGTAGTCAACGAGTCAAAGAAGACGGTAAAGGGGGCGTCGATCTCGCTCCTGAGAACCACAACGGTGTTCAAGCCGCTCGAGGGACGAAAGGGAAACACCGACTCTGACCCGGATGCGTGCGAGACAGTGACGATGAGAAAGGTGGTCGCTGCGAGTGTGCTTGTGATGGGGCAAAAGTGCACCGAAGGGCATGCGAGTGCAAAAGGGTGGTGGACGGGAGTAAGACCTGGAGATACCGCAGATTTCGTGCACCACATTGTCCTGCCGGTGAGTCTGCCTGCCGTTGGATCCAGTTGGACCGTGCTGATCGACAAGTGTTAGCCTGATGCGTTGTCCGTGGCTCGCGTGAGGCTACTGGAAGTGGAGTATACCCTCAGCGTCAACGTTACCACGGGTGGCCTGGCCTCGGACATCGCAGTCACCCTACCGATCAGAATCATCAACTTCCTCTCCGTCGATCCCCCGCCAACATCAACCATCTCACATCTGCAGGGCCGCCTCCGCGCCAAGCCCCAGCTCGTTGCACGAAGTGATACCTGGTACCGAAAATGTCGATCCAATGACGAGGTTGAAGAGACGGTGCCTGGGATGAAGTACTCGAGTACTGATATGACGGTAGTGGCGCAAGGGGGCGAGATAGGGTCAAGTATGACCCTGACGTCCGTCGCCTCGTGGCAACGTGAGGGTGGAGTCTACGCAAGAGATGTGAGTGGGGACTCGACATCCATCTATCCCCCTTCCGAGTCGACGGGTACCATCACACAACGTCTAGACGTCGCCACTTCTTTGGACGAGATCGATCGTGTTGTTGGGACCGATTCACGGATACACAGTTTCGTCACAGAAGCAGGACAGCTGACGGTGTCGGGATCGACGGGATCCCAGCTCGGTCCGCGTGGCCCTCGCGGCCCTCGTGCCCAACGCCTTGCGTCACTGCCGAAAATGATTGCTCCACTGGTTCCTCAGGAAGAGAGCACGCCCAGAAGGCCTCTGAGGTCTAACACGTTGCCGGATCGCGTGCAAGAGTGGGGTAGGGGGAGCAGAGAAGCTGTGAGACCCTTCGTTGGGAGACAACCAGATATGACGCGGACATCGTCGATGCTGATGGCAAGAACTGGCACAGATGAAGGGTTGCAGATGGGAATGAAGAACAGGTCCAAGTCGGAGATGTTGACGGCTCCTGCTCGGTCTTGAAATGGGTTCGTGGATAGAGGTGGTTCGTGGACATTGATGGTAGCAATCGTCGGAACATTGTGCAAGAACTCGGATCGTTCAAATCGCTACAGATTGAAAATACATGCAGAGTGCTGGTGAAAGCGCAGTCTAGTACATCTCGAGACTCATGCCATCGTGGATCTCGTAGTCTCCGAGAGTGACGTGGTCCTTGTAGATGGTGTACCTTGAAGGGTGGGTCCAGAGGACGACCTCGCGCAAGGATGAACAACACACCATTTCTTCAGCTGAATCTTCCTATAGTCCGTGCCGGTCTGCGCAGCGATAAGTCGCTTGAGATCGCCGACCGTGTCGTCGGGGCTGCACTTGACACGAACTGCCAGCGGTCAGACGACGTCCGAGCAAGCAAAGCAGATGCACACCTTTGCGACCGAGACGGTCGTTGGCAATAACCTAGACAGTCCACTCAGCGGGTAAGCGCAGTGCCAGCTGCGAGGACTCACTTCCATCAACGCCATGCCCGTAGCTAAGATGCTACACTCTGAGTGGTGACACGACACGATAGTCACATGTGACAGACGCGTGACATGTGGGAGCGTGACAAGTAGTTAGCATTTGCTCAATGGCGCTCGCAACGCCAGTCAGAACGGGGACAACGCCAGCGGCGACGAGCGTGTATCGTACATATCCTTATCCACAGCCTCCACAACGCGCAGGCCCAAATATCACAGATGACTACGAACGTGAGCGCCATTCCGGGCTGTCAGTATGCTGACCATCATCTTGTTGTAGGATGGTACACCGAGCCTGCAGCCAGCAATCGCATGGTCCTCTCGCTGCGTTCCACTATCCATGTCGAGATCGGATGGGCCCTAGACAGACTTCACAGGCTGTGCACCAACGACCTATTCATTCTAAAGTCTCTCCCCGGTCTCACGGACGCCCTTTTCGAATGGCCCGAATGGTATGTCAGGGAAGGTCACCTCGAGTCGGAGAGATATACTTTCTTCTCCTTGTCTGCAGAGGTAGACAGAAAGCGCAGACATGCCATCGAATCTCTCTTCGTGCTTCGCAATGCCGCGACAAACGAACCCAATTCTCTCGAGCTCGCCGACTACAGCCGCACGCAACCGTTGATTTTCAACGCTCTCAACAACCTCGATCCAGGATCTGATGCTAATGTCGAGTTCACTCTCAACATCATCGAGCTTTTCCAATCCATCTCTTTTCGCATCACCCTCCCCCATCCGGACGCCGTGGACAAGAGTCCGCTCCAGACCTTGCTTCAGATCGCTGGCCACTCGTCGAATCGCTCCCTCATAATTGCAGCCCTCACGCTTCTCGGACAGCTGTTCATGTATCCCTCGAATGTTCCCCGGCTCCAAGCTGACTCACCAGCCCTCTCAGCCTCAATACGCTACATCCCACTATTCACGGACAAGCCTCTCGTCGAGGCGTCTTTGAACTACCTATATGCACACCTTTCGCACCCGCCAATGGCAAAGGCCTTTCTCCTTCATCCATCCATGTCGAGCACTCTGAGAGTTCTTGTCAGCCTTCTACTCGCGGAGCAGGTGGAGGAGGAGGTGTCTGTGGATATCACGGGCCCTGTGCGCACAGTGTCTGCCAACACGACCCTGTCTACGCCAGACCATGACCTGACAAATGAAGAGCTGGATCGACTACTCCCCATCCCAGAGCCAACGCGTTGTTACGAATGGTATGCCGTCTCGTTTGCATTGTATGCCTCGTGTTCACTTCGCGTGCCAGGATGAAAACTATGTTCGTCGCGGAGCTAGAAGGCGAGCTCACTCAAGTCGACTTCTGGAACCTTTACAAAGACGCATTTACGCCACACATCGAGCGCTTCCCAGTTCTCGTAGCATCAGATGTGATCAAGAACGTCAATGTCGTGTTCCCACAAGCCCAAGCCATGGTTCTTCCTGGTCCACCCCAGCGATTTATCGTCCGTGGAGTCAGCCGGAGGAAAGAAACGCAAGCAAGTCAGCGATTCAAATGTCAGTGGGATGGATCCCAGTGCAGCGCAACTCCTTTTTCTAGTGCTGGTCAACTGTACGATCATCTCCTTGATCATGTCAATGACCTCGGGGGAAGCCATGTGCCTTGTCTCTGGTCCACTTGCGCTGCTACGCGAATGCCTAAATCTCATCTGAGATTACATATCCTCACACACATACCAAGCTCGCAACCTCCAGCCAGACACCCATCGCAAGATGACAACGTCACAATCTCCGTAGACGACACCTACCCACTCGTGAACCCTACTCTGCGCCAGCCACCACCGCCACGTTCTACATCCGTCAAATACCACCGTCCTGTGGTTGATCCTCCATCTACGTCTCTCACAGCACTGCTCATAGTCCGCATCCTCTTCCACACTTCATTCGTCGCGACGGACCTGGCACCTCGACCGGACGGCGAGCGGTTTGGGTTCCCGGGAATGGTGGAAGAGGACGACGGAGAAACCGTGAGTGAGGACTATGGGGGCGAGGTGGAAGGAGAGAGAAAAGGACGCAGGGCGTTTGCGGGAGTCCGGGGAATGATGGAAGGCGTTAGAGTGAAGGATGAGGCGCTTGCTAGTTGGATTTCAGAGATGGTCGACGCGGGTTACGACGGATTGTTGCAGTGAAAGTGAAGGACTCGGAGCGCTACAGTGTCTGGACTTGATGACTTCCTGAGATGTATTGTCAATGTGTATCCCATCCGCACAAGTTAAGCACCCTTTTCAATGAAGGGTACCACGAACCACTTCTGTCAAACCTCAGGTTTCACTATGCCTTTGCTGATCTTATAGTACACGATCGACGAGTCTTCGGAACAGATCGCTACGAAGAGCGATGCTGGCGCGTCCGCGAGCTGACTGTCTAACGCAGCGAATGCGTCACGAATCCTGTGAGAGTCGAAGTGGGCGGAAGGTAGCCACGCGGAAGGATGCTAGGACGTACCACGATGTGCTGAGGGATTCTGCAAGCACGCATGGCACGACGACGCATGTCGATGATGGCTCGCCTGCGGTCTGTTATCCCGTCGAGAGCAACGGAAGGATCAATTACACAGACTGGCGTTCGCGAAGCAGGTGGTACGTACGAGGGACAGCCGGAGGCCTTTGATCGCGCCTCGGCCACACTGTGGAAGCTCGAGCACTTGGACGTCTGTCCATCTCTGTGCTGCGTGCGTGCGTCCGGTGGTGTTTCGGGGTATCTCAGAGGAGGAGAGAGACGTACCTAGCGTGACGTCGTTGTATGTCTGGAAGAGCGCGCTGGCAGATTTTGGATACTTGGTGATGAGCTCTGCGAGATGGGGATGCTGTGGACGGGGCCGAGCGGGAGTTCGTAGAGAGATGTGGGACTGCATTATGAGTGTGTGAGCTCAAGATACGGTACATGGCAAGCATTTGCGCGTGCAAGCCTTAACTCGGCTCAATGACTCTGAACATCAGTTCTGGCGAGCCTTCTTCGCTCACTTCCTGACGCGGTCCCTAGCCGCATTGTCAAAAGACGAGTGTCTACACGTATTTAATGTACGTCAGGCTTGTCATTACCCGAGGTTGGGTTGCTGTGGTTTTGGAACGCCAGCACAGCGAGGGACCGTCGCTCCGGTCAGAGACTGCGTGGACAGACTACTATGAAGGGCAGATATCGGCGAGTGCAGAAACAGTCAAGGTAAGATTGTGTGGACAAAGTGGTCTCGGTATCACGTGATAAGCCGCAGAGACGGCATGCCGCTTCCGGAGATGTCGATGGTGCATATATGCACGTCGCACCTGCCCCACTCCGCCCATGGCAGCCCTCCGTCCCGCTGCCCTCCGACTCTCCCTTCCGAAGCGCACCCCCCTCCACGCTCGACACCTCGCAACAGCCAAGGCCCCCCCCACTCTCTTCCACTCCCTCGACACCTTCGCCGACAGGCATGTCGGTCCAGACCTCCGTGAGACCGCCCTCATGCTCGCCGTCCTCGGCTACGATTCCATGGACGCTTTCTTGTCCGCCACCGTCCCCCAACACATCCGCATCCCCCCCTCCACCGTCAGCGACGCCTCCATCCCCGCCCTCAGCGAGTCCGAACTACACGCCCGCGCAAAGGCGCTCGGAAAACACAACCGCCAGTTCAAGAGCTACATCGGCATGGGCTATCACAATGCCGTCGTCCCTCCCGTCATCCTTCGCAATGTGAGCCTTCTCCGCCTGTCCTGGAAGCCATTCCCTGACTTCCTCGCAGCTCACGGAGAATCCCGCCTGGTACACTCCCTACACTCCGTACCAGCCAGAGATAGCACAAGGTCAGGTCTCCCCAACCACCCTTCCCGCTTCCGTTCTCTAATCCGTAACAGGCCGTCTCGAGTCCCTCGTCAATTATCAGTCCATGATCATGTCTTTGACTGCCATGCATATCGCAAACGCTTCTCTTTTGGACGAGGCAACCGCCGCCGCCGAAGCCATGGTTATCGCCTACCTTAATTCGGGTCAGAAGAGAACCTCATTTTTCGTCGACAACGCCGTTCTTCCCCAGACTATCGCCGTTCTTCGCACCCGCGCCAAAGGCTTTGCTATCCGTCTCCTTGTCGGTGACGCCACTTCTGCCCTCAAGGACCCTGAGCTGTGCGCTAACCTCTCCGGTGTCTTGCTCCAATACCCCGACGTAAACGGCCAGATTTCAAACTATCGCGATCTCGCCAAGGAGGTTCATGCCAGCGATGCACTCGTCGTCTGCGCCACTGACCTTCTCGCTTTGACCTTGCTCACCCCACCTGGAGAATGGGGCGCTGACATCGTCTTGGGCAACTCTGCCCGCTTCGGTGTTCCTGCAGGCTATGGAGGCCCCCACGGCGCTTTCTTTGCCGTCACGGATGCCCTCAAGAGGAAGATGCCCGGTCGCTTGATTGGCCGCAGCAAGGACACCATGGGCAATTCAGCGTATAGGCTCGCTTTGCAGAGTCAGTCACATCAGTCCACCATCCAATCAAAGCTCACGTCCATGATTAGCCCGCGAGCAACACATTCGTCGAGAAAAGGCAACCAGCAATATCTGTACTAGCCAGGCTCTCCTCGCAAACATGGCTGCCATGTACGCCGTCTACCACGGTCCAGTCGGTCTCACCCGTATCGCCAAGAAAGTTCACTTGTTCACCCAACTTCTCCGGGTCAGCGTCGAGCGTCTTGGGTTCACTGTCGTTAACGACGCTTACTTTGATACCTTGACGATTGACGTGTCGCCCGTGTGCAAGAATGCAGAACTTGTACACGCCGCAGCTGCTCTCAAGTTCGTCAACCTCCGAAGGGTAGACAGTACCCACGTCGGTGTCACCCTCGACGAGTCTATCGTTCACGATGACCTTAAAACACTGGTCAACATCTTTGCTACAGCTGCCTCTGGACCTACAGAGATTCTTTCCAGCATTCCCGAGCCCACTGCCACTGCCATTCCTTCCTCGCTCGTCCGTACCTCGGAATTCCTCCCTCACCCCGTGTTTAACTCGCACCACTCCGAGACCGAGATGCTCCGCTACATCTTCCACCTTGCATCCAAGGACCTGTCTCTTGTCCATTCCATGATTCCCCTTGGCAGCTGTACCATGAAACTGAACAGCACCTCCAGCATGATCCCTCTGACTTGGCCAGAATTCGGGGGTGTGCACCCGTTCGCTCCAGCTGACCAGGTGGAGGGGTATAAGCAGATCGTCAAGGTATTCTCAACGTGTGACTTGCGTGATGTAGTTGAGACTGATTGTGTGGACAGGAACTCGAAGCTGACCTTTGCAAGATCACCGGATTCCACTCGTGCTCTGTGCAACCTAATTCAGGCGCTGCTGGTGAATATGCTGGTTTGACCGTCATCCGCGCGTACCACGAGTCGCGCGGTGAGGGTCACCGTGATGTATGCCTGATCCCTTTAAGCGCTCATGGTACCAACCCCGCTGTGCGTTCGACCGCTATGCAAAAAGGATTGTCATACTGACGTCGTTTTTATAGTCCGCCGTCATGGCTGGTTTGAAGGTTGTCCCTGTCAAGACGCATGTTGATGGAAACCTCGATCTCGCCGATCTCGAGGCTAAAGCTGAAAAGCACAAGGACAACCTGGCTGCATTCATGGTGGGATTCACTTTCCCACACCTCGCTGGATACCTAATCTAGTGGCCTACAGATCACCTACCCTTCGACATTCGGTGTCTTCGAAGATGGCGTTACAGATGCATGCAAGATTATCCATGAGAATGGTGGTCAAGTATACTTGGATGGTGCAAACTTGAATGCACAGGTTGGGCTGACGAATCCCGCCATTTGCGGTGGAGATGTCTGTCACCTGAACCTTCACAAGACCTTTGCGATGTGGGCGTCTGTCATCATCCTTTGAGAGGCGGATCTAATCATTTCACCAGTCCACATGGCGGTGGAGGACCCGGTGTCGGGTGAGTAACGGTATGCAGATCAATGCTCGGTGCCTCTGATCCGTCTTCGTGTAGTCCCATCTGCGTTGCCGAGCATCTTGCTCCATTCCTGCCCTCTCACCCACTAGTCCAAACTGGTGGAGAGAAGGCCATAAATGCAGTTTCCGCCGCGCCCTTCGGAAGCGCTTCCATCCTTGTGATCTCCTGGGCCTACATCAAGATGCTGGGCGGCAATGGCCTGTCTCAGTCAACAAACGTTGCGCTTCTCAACGCAAACTACATGGCTCAAAGGCTTGCGGGATATTATACCCTCCGGTTTACGAATGCCAACGGCCGTGTTGCCCATGAACTGTTGATTGACCTTGCAGAGTTTGATAAAGCTGCGGGGTTGAAGGTTATAGATTTCGCCAAGAGGTTGCAGGTGCGCAGGTTGACTGTAATAACGAGGCTGAATTTCATGATGATGTTAGGACTACGGATTCCATCCACCAACTTGCTCTTGGCCCATCTCGACGTGTATGCTCATCGAACCCACCGAGTCAGAGACACTCCAGGAAATAGACAGGTTGGTACTTGGATCATCTAGACGTCGTATCCATGAGCCAAGGCCTCCCTATCACACAGATTCTGTGACGCCATGATCCAAATTCGCCAGGAAGTCGATGATATCATTTCAGGAAAACAGCCCAAGGACAACAATCTACTTAAGAACGCTCCTCACCCACTCTCCGTTATTGTTCTGTCCGACGAGGCATGGAATCGGTGGGTGTTTCCCTACCACAATCGACAGTGTCCATAACTTGCTGTAGTCCATACTCCCGAGAGGAGGCAGCGTACCCTATACCCTGGCTACGCGAGAAAAAGTTCTGGCCGACGGTCTCCCGTGTTGACGACGGTGGGTGCCTCATATAATCACTTCCTCGTCCCCTCGGCTGACAGATGTGCCTGAAGCTTTTGGCGACCTCCACCTTGTCGTAAGTTGAAGGATACTCGCGCTGTCTGGTTTTCGTTACTGACTGCATGTTTCTTCAAGTGTGACTGCCCCTCCGTGGAGGAGTTGGCATCATCCTGAGACTCTTTCCGCATCTTCCTAGACATCATTTTAGACACCTTTGGGTCACATCGTGGGTTTCTTGCTTTTCTTAATTCTATCATCACACGCGTAATGTTCAACCACACGCTCTGTATGAGATACCATTTGCATTGTATTCACCACTTTCAAAAGCCAATTCGACGATCAATGACTATGTCGGCTTGATAACCAACCCTCCAAGATCAGCAGGCAGACTCTCCCACAGAACAGGAAGATACCGCTGTAGGCGCATGGCAACCTCATCCTGCTGGTTCGTCCTCGTCGCAAACGTCAGAAGTACTTGAGCAGTCGCCAAGTTCGGCCCCGTGTCCTTTTGGTTCTTCCCCATCTCCAGACAGACCACCTTCACAGCGTCGTTGAGCATCCCGTTCCGACACATGCATTCCACGTATGAGTTCCAGTTGCCCTGGTTGAGGAGGAAGGATCGTTCGGCGAGCTTCTTGATCACTTGTTCGGCGAGCGGCCACGCGTTGGCATACCCGCACGCGTCAAGAATGATGGAGACGCTCGCGTGATCGTACATCTCGCTGACGAGGAGCACCTCCCAGACCCTGTACGCTTCGACGAAGAGACCGACGCGCTGGTATGCGTCCATGAGTTGGTTCCAGAGCAGGGTATCGGGGGTAATGGATGGATCGAGGGTAAGGTGGTCGTGTACTCTGCGGACTGACGCAGCGAGTCTGAGGGTGTCTTGTTCGGAGGCGTCTTCTGCGAGCTTGGCGAGACGCCTTAGAAGGGACGCATAGACATACGGAGTGATCTCGACCCCTGACCGACGCATGTCTTTGACGATCTCAAAGTAGTGCCAGATGGGCGGAAAGGCGGGTTCGTGGTCAAAGGAGAGGCGGGACAGGACGTAGAGGATCCACCGGTATCCTTTGCTGCCAATGTCCCTTGGGTTTTCACTTCCCATCACCTTCCTGTACGCCTTCAGAGCGGCGTCAAAACTGGACGAACAGCGCATAGCCATGACGATAAGTGAGGCAACGGCAACATGGCCATCGGGCTTGACGTCTCTGGCCTCCATGTCCGCAAGAAGATCTACGGCGAGTTGGGAATACTTTTGCACATCGACCGAGTTCGCCATGGCACGGAGGAGAGTCCCGCACATGTAAGCATCGGGTCCGAGTGAACGCTGACGACCGAAATGACGCGTGGTGGTGGAATTGGAGGACGACCGTGGGATGGCACGCGAAAGCTCACGATAAAGCTCCAGTGCCTGGTCTACGAGGAAGTCATCGTGGCTCCGGAAGGCCGAATCGCAAAGAGCAGCAATGAGAGGTTGTACAAGGGGGGCATCCGGCGGCGACCCGCGTAACCTGAATTGACGATAGATTGAATGAGCGGCGGCGAGGTCACCTGCGTGGACGGCATTGCCGATCAGAATAGACCATTGCAGGGGACCAGCCTTCATCTGCATGGCGTCTTCCACGAACTCCAGATCGGTGACCTGGCGACTGGAGCGTAACATTATGGTGAGAGTATGCGACGTGACTTTGTACCCTTCTTTTTGGAAATCTTGGCAGAGCCTGACCGCCAATGCGATGCCGCATTTTTCAGCCTCGTTCTCTAAATTCGCCTCCCACTCCGCTTGCATAGCATTGGCCCGTACGACGCGGTTGCTAAATCGTCTCTGGAACTCTTCCTTGACCTCGGCGGCATGCTGGGGCTCATTGAGCTTGATGAAGCCTTCGAAAAGCAATTCCGCGAGGGTGTCGTCGTAGCGGAAGGAGTAGCTCTGTATGCGATCGAAGGCGCTGTAGAACTCGCTGAGAGGAGCACCCGAGTTGAACAACGCCCTGAAAAATATTCTGAAGGTGCTGTTGTTGGGTTTGCGTCCCGCGTGAGCCATCTTGGACATGGCATGTCGTATGATCTTGGGTTGACCATTGTCCGCGCAGTGGTTGAGAAATGCGTGCCAGTGGTCGAGAAAGGGACGGACGTTGCCGGGCTTTTCGTGCATTTGGCTGAGCCAGTTGAGTACGGTCTGGACGTTGCCGTGCTTTATCAAGCCTTGGAGGATACGGTTGTGAACGTCTGCATCGACGGGAAGACCGCAAAGAGGTGTGAATTGGCCGAGGATTCTCTCGATCAAGGCCAGATCCTGTGGGCGAGCAGAGACGGCAAGGGAGCCGAGGATGCGCAGAACATCATCTGCTGGTAGTGCAGGGGTATCTGGAAGAGACTCGAGGACATTGTTGATATGGGAGTGGATGGCGGACAACCTGTTCGACGGTGCTCGTTCGCAAGAAAGGCTGGCAGGGGAACGGAATGGGGGCGGTGCGTGGGTTGTGGAGAGCCATCTTGTGATGTCCGGGGTGCGCTGTCTGGTGAGAGAGCGGCGAACGCTGACTGCGACACGAGAAGACGCGCGGGTAATGGACATTCATGCGCCAGACTTTGCTGGTACGAGCGGGAGACGTTCGTTCACCTTGCGAAGCTGTGCACCTTCACCATTAAACTACTTGAGAAAACTTACAGCAACCACAAGCATCACCATGTCCGAGAATCTCAAGGTGTTCATGGACGTTCCCCAACAGTTCGTCAGGGATGGAAACCAGGTCGGTCGTGTTCCCCCTCTCCCTCCAATCTCCCGCTCACCGCGTGCATAGTTCCTCACCCGCTGCACCAAGCCCTCGCAAAAAGGTGCTCACTTCAGCCTCCTCGTCCGAGCCAGTCGTTCATGCGTGCTTTCCAGAGTTTACCCAGATCTGCAGAGCAGTCGCGATTGGTTTTGCTGTCATGGGGTTCATTGGCTACTTTGTCAAGCTCATCCACATCCCAATGTGAGTACAGCATTCGTCTGCCTCTTACCAGCCTAAATGTCTCTCCTTCAGAAACAACATCCTTGTGTGCGTACCCTTTCGATATCAGCGGCCAAGTATCATACTGACTGGATGGCAACAGTGGTGGTGCATAGTTAGTCCACCTTATACCTCCAGCCTACGATCCCTCTCCTTCCCACATCCACTTGATTTGGCCCGGTAGTGCCACTTCGCTCATCGTCTGTGTAGCGGCCCAATGGGTGCAATGAATACTCCGTCCTTCATACCTCTTCATACCCGTACTCTCGATTCCCTTGGTGTCTCCTCGGATGGCGTCAACATGGTATCAGGCCTGGCGCTTGGCACCTCTAATTCAAATGACGAACTTGAACGCTTTTGTCCACGCAGAGCCGTCTTCCATGAAGATATTATGCCCTGCGCGCCCATGTCCTGAGAATACCGGCAAAATCTCACTGAGATCCACGTGCCTTTTGCAAGCCGAACACCATGAGCGACGCCAAGGGGACTGCAATCGTAATAAGTAATGCGAGCGTGATCAGGTCAACCGACCTTACGAGCAGCTGGGAGCACATATGCTGCCTCCGCTTGCTTGTCGCTCAGCAAGAGTATTGCAGAGCTTTGCTCTGCTTGTCAGGGGCGGAGGCCAGACCTTGTAATGAGACAGACTCACGTTAAAGTCACGCATGAATATAGGCAGAAAAGGCCAATCCGAAAGCAGAGTGAACCAGACGGCCTCCGAGTGACAAGTGGAAAGGATTGCTTGATTATCCTCCACTGACGGTAGAATTGAATCGACATGATGACTTGCACAAATCAGCGTGAGGAGGACAATCACGCCAAGTACACACCTTCCAAAGCAAGGATTATGATCATGACTGCGGCGCAGAAGGACGGAACGAGGACGTCCTTGGACATCGTAGCGATGATGCAATATAGCCCGTTTGAATAGACAGACTGCGGCTCTGACCTAACAAACTATGACTAGGGTTCATGAATCAAAACTAGACTGGGAATTCTGCACTCACAATCCCAGCAGCCACCGCAAAGACCACGAAGACCAGGTACGGAGTTCCGAGCATCTGGCGTGACGCGTCAAGGATGGGGGGTCCCACACGGACGGCCAAATACCAGAATCAAATAAAGCAGCCTAGGAACGTTGTTGAGGACGGCACACTGCAGATTCTGCACAGTCGTCCACGTCTACAAGCCAGGATCGATATCCGGGTCAACCTCAGGCTGCTTGGCTTGACACTCACGTGGAGAACAATCGCTAGTCCGGCGACGATTGCCCTGATAACAGTGACCCGAGCTTAGAGGGTTGTCGTAGTCGTCAAAGAGATGGAACATACATCGGGGCAGCTCCGTGGATCATGCTAGCTTGCACCATACACACTTCTCGGTGTGGGTTGTCTTGGTTGGCCCCGGTGTACAGGCTATCTTTACGACTCATCGTATCCCATCTCTAAGAGGTCGTGTCACTTACTAAAGGCAATAGATGATTGAGTAGACAATCCAGGTGATGCAGAAATTGACGACGGTGGGGTGCCAGGTCACCTTCTTGCAGAGCGAGGCAGTCAAGACTACGATCGGGAGACCAATCTGTCCTCCACAAGCGAGAAGAGCAAGATACACGGAGGTCAGGTGCCGCAGATCAGGCTGATACATGTTTTCTGCTTTTAACAGCGGTGAGTCCTGCATACCTGGCATCAGATTTCACGAAGAGGGGAGCCCGGGGTGGAATGCAAGTAGTGTCATAAGTAGGTCTGAGGTTGAAGTAGCCCAGTATAGAAGATGGTAGTTCGGCCGGGACCGCGTCAAACTCGCTTCGGCTCATGATCCACCGCAAGGTTGTGCATTCGAGTG
>JBBPOI010000027.1:0-45202 GCA_038091355.1 Phylloboletellus chloephorus | reverse complement strand
GCTGCATCCAGCTCGGCTTGGTCCGTCTCCACCTTCCCCCCCCCTCTCCCGCTCATCTCCACAATAGACTGGCCTTTGTGTGTACGAGATCGACGATCCATCCCTGAGGTACCCCATCCTCTCTCTCCGCTCCTCAACACACTTACCCCCTTCCAGAGACGACCCTTCTCTCGACGAGGCCACTCGTCTGCGCAACAGGATAGCCGAGTTGGAGAGCCTCGTTAGGGAGCTGCGTGGTGCGGGTAGTCGTTCCATCGCCCTCTCCTTCTCCTCATCTACCTCTAGGCAAGCCCCATCCTCGCTGGGCAGATGCTAGCTTCAGAGACGGCGACCCTTCCGAACGGTGGCACTCGCGCGCCGCAAAAAACTCCCTCCATATCAGGCGCCGTCCGCGTTCCCCTGACACGCTCCCCCGTTCGAATCAAGAGCCTCGGGGTTTGGTTTCTGCCTCAGGAACTCCAATCAAGATCGAGCCAATTGCGGATATATCGCAGCCTCATCTATATCGCTTCACGCCGTCCCCTCCGGCGTCGTATCCGCCTTTCCATTCAGATAACTCGGCGTCACCTCCATATGAACGCCAGAACGGCCATCAATACAACAATGGCAACATCTCTTCCAATGGGCGCTCTTCTATGCCGTACCCATCCCCAACGTCAACGTCCACCAACGGTCTCTCGTATAACCATCACCCCTCCGACCCACCTTCCTATCATGAAAACGGGAACGTCTATCAGATGAATCCATGCGAAACAGATAAAGTGTACGGAAATCATTTCCCGTCGGACTCACCTCCGTCCCAATCCTTTTGCGCGTGCCGGACGAACCCTGGCGCCGAGCACGCACTCGTGTCACTTGGGCAACAGCTGCAAAGCACCCTCGCGTCATTGAGACAATACCCGCAGCATCCCGACAACTCGCAGTGTCAGTTGTTTAGGCGCATCACCGAACTCAGCAATCTCATGCAGTACGTCCCCGTCTGTTTGCCTCGCGGCGGCCTCATGTTTCATATGAGCTAATTCTTTGTGGTGAGAATTAGTGGCACTGATCCGGATGAGGGCACGGGTTCGCCTTATGGGACTCTTCCCACACCGACTGAGAGTGAAATCTTGTCCTCCCATTCATCTTCCAGCACGCCCTTCCATGGATCATCCGCTGGTGCATCCGTTTCGGAGTGGAACACCATGGCTTCTTCCGGATTCAATCCTTATTTTCCCATATCACCAGGCGAGCAGACTATGTACAGTAACATCATCACATGAACCCGGCTCGTCGTAGCTACGTCCTCCCGAGGCTATTCCCGCTTGTGATGCTTTACTTACTGCTGTCGCGCTGGTTGTGACGATGTACCCATAGGTATTTGTGTTAGACTTACAAAACGACGCTACATTTGTACATTATACGTCATGTACTACACCGGCTGCATAGACTAGTTTGATAGTTCACAGCCTGAAGCGAAACACGCGCTGTGAAGACCCATCTGCCAGACTTGGCCGCCCTTCCTCGGTCAGTTTCCACAGGTCTCTCTCGGCAAACAGAACATCCCCGCTTCGCTTGACGAGGACGACGGTCGACAGACGCGTCCCGTAAAACTCGTTTGCTGCGACACGCATGGGCTCCACCTGAATCGTGTTCCTCAATTCCGAATGTTCGCGAGGTGGCTGGGCAGATCGCCATCTGAGACAGACATCCAGGCGAGAAAGTCAAGCGCGACCGAGAACGCATGAGAATGCACCCACGTGAGGAGTTCAAAGAGGCGTTCAGCCAGCTGGTCCTCCGACGCGTCCGGCGGCAAGGCGTCCAGGACGGCGTCGAGGGCGCGGAGGCCCTGCTGCACCTTTGGCCACTCGTCGGCGCCGTTCCCGTCGACGCCGTTCGAGAGGCCTCCACGGCGCCTTTGTGCGTCCGTCAGCGGGCGATACGTGATCGGGCCGCCCGCGCCACGATTTGTGACGTAGAGAGCGTCGAAGGAGAGCGAGGCGGCGCGATGGGGTGCGAGGAGCACCAAGTTGAAGCCCGCATACCGGGCGTCGGGCGGGATGAGAGCGCGAGCGGCATCTTCCAGCCCCGCGTGCGAGAGCGGGGACGACAGGAAAGACGACACGAGGTGGCCCCGGGACGAGGGGAAGTGGGAGGACGGTCCTGCGATGTTCGTCCTGCGAGACGTTGAGGGCGACGCGAGAGCGCGGGGCCTGTGACTTACAGCAGGGCGAGTTTGCCGGTGCGGGCAAGACCAAGCCAGGTGCCGCCAGCCTGGACGTCGATGCCTGATAGGATTGGGGAGCCATGGTCAGCGAACGTATGGAAGGATGCGGGCTGGGTGGGTCTGGAGAGCACCTCGTCGCGGTTGGTGCACAGTATGCTGCTGGAGAATCAAACCCACCACACGGAGGGATCGAGTGGGAGAGCTGCGCACAGAGCGTAATCGGGATGCTCCAGTGTGAAAAACGCGACACACATCGGGTGGGCGACGTCGACAGATCAACTTGGGAATTGTTGACACCGCGCGTCGTGAGCGTCAGCTGGCTGGAAGGGTATCAGCGCCGTTCTCACACCGAGATGGACACACTGACCACGGTGGTTCTCGACAACGGCGCATCGACCATCAAGGCCGGTGTGCTCGCGAACGACGATGCAGTCCGGCAAGTCTGCCACACACCATCCGCACAGAACCTGATCCTCGTCCCCAGGATTGTTCCCAACGCCGTCGTCCGATCAAGGGCGGACAGGACCACGTACGTTGGCCACGAGATAGACCGGTGTAGAGACTTTGCCTCGCTCCACTATCGGCTCCCTTTTGAAAAGGTGCGGCTTAATATATGCGTCGTTCGCTGGAACTGAGCGACTTAGGGCTATCTGGTCGACTGGGACGTGCAAAAGGCTGTTTGGGACGGCCTGTTCTCCACAGAGGTCCTCTCTGTGAGTATCTTGTCGTCTCGCCTCGCGCATGCGACAGTTCTTCCCGCAGGTGAACGCCCCCGAGTCCTCGCTCGTCATCACGGAGCCTTACTTCAATCTGCCCAACATCCAAGATGTCTATGATCAATTCATGTTCGAGGAGTACGAATTTCACTCCTTCTACCGGTGCACACGTAAGTTTTACTCTCCCGTGGATACTGGGGCGCCTCGCCCATGGAACTTTCCGCCAGCCGCTGCCATGATTCCATATGGTTCCCTCTTTGCCGCTGACGGCCTGGGTGCACCCGAGTGTGCTCTTATTGTCGATTCTGGCTTCAGCTTTACGCACGTCGTGCCTATGATCAACAATCAAATCCAGTGGCATGCCGTCAAGAGGTGCGTTCGGATTAGAAACATCCTGGTTCAACCTCCCTAATCTGATCAGAATGGACGTCGGAGGCAAGCTTCTGACTAATCAGCTGAAAGAGGTTGTGTCATATCGCCAGTGGAACATGATGGATGAAACGTACATTATGAATCACGCCAAGGAATCGTGCTGTTACGTCTCAACGCGATTCATTGCGGACCTCGAAACCTGTCGGTATGTCGTCGTTCGCCACATAGCTAGCAGTCATTCAGCCAACCAAGGTCGAGTCCGAAGAAGAATCCTATCGCGATGGAATACCTCTTACCCAACTTTTCCATCCATCGAGGGGGTGAGATCAGACGCCCCGGATATGAGCTCACTCCAACAGATCAGGTTCTTCTAATGGAGAACGAACGTTTCACCATTCCCGAACTCCTATTTCGTCCCGACGATATCGGTCGGTTGTTGGAATCCACCATACCGCAGACTTGCCAACTGATCTTGTCGGCTGAATATTCCCAGGGTTGGGACAAACTGGGCTTCCAGGTACGATCGCGGCGTCCATTGCCCTGCTCCCCGAAGATCTTCAGGGAATGTTTTGGGCTACTATTGGCGTGATCGGTGGCAATACGAAGTTCTCCGGATTTCACGAGAGACTGTACGCCATCGCAGTCATCTGTACAGCCCGTCGCGAGATGCACTGACTACTGTGATTCAGGATGACAGAGCTACGATCGCTCGCTCCGATAGATTTCGAGATCAACATCTTCAAGTCTGATGAGTGAATATTTGTTTCCACCCGCCATCAGCATGATGACATACAACGTGAATCAGCCCGGTTACAGAACCGTATCGCTCAGCGTTGGAATTTGCTAGACATCCCGATTTTCCGTCCCACCTCGTCACTCGAGCAGAGTACCTGGAATCTGGCAGCAGCGCGACGCGCAGAAAATTCTCCCAGTGGGATGCTAGCAAGCTTATCGAGAAGAACAAGACGACAAGGCAGGACGACACCGAGCCGCGGCTGACGAAGAAACCCAGCAGAGCACGGTTGCGCACGAACGCATCATCTTCTGTTCGCCGTCGGTGACTGCCCTCCCCCCCCTCGTTTTGATCGGAATACACCCATCTGCGCTCGTTCACAGATTCAGGGTTTGACTCTTCTGATCGCGAAAATCACTGAACCGGTCGTTTTCTGCCACGCGGGCGGGCGATAGCACCAGAACTTGCACTCCGATTTCGGCGGAAACCCCGAATTCCCGTTTCCGTTTTCAGGTTTCATTTTACCTAGCCATGGTGTCAGCACTGAGAATGCGAATATGAAAGTTTGAAGGGGGGGGGGGGAGGCGGTGAGTTTGCCGTATGTGGGAATGCGAAGTTGGCCGGGTCCATTTATTTTGGTCAGGCACTCGGTCCGCTGAGCGGAGCGTTTCGTTTCGTCCCCTATAGCATACCCCCCACTGCATCTCGAGGAGTTTCCTTTTACCGCCTTGGGGGAGACTTGGACCCTTGAAGTCTGCCAGAGTCGCGTTGACCTCGCAAATCACAATCACACTGCCCGCAACGCCATTGGTCGGTCCAAAGCAGCGTCCCACGTTGACGCGTTTCATTATCGTACAGGCACGCTGCGACGACGTGACATCCCGCGCACCGCGCGCCCGGTCAGTACCAGGGGGCGCCCCCGCCCTCCCCCCCGGGGGGGGGGGGGATCGGACGTGGCGTGTCGAAGACGGTAAATCTCCCCCCACCCCCACCCCCCGTCCCTCTCTCCGCGCTGGGATTGGCAGTACATTGCCAATCCCAAGGTCCCAAAGACCTAGCTCGTCCTGCCCCCCTCCCAAGGGTGTGGCGATCGGTCCCCGGAACCGGGGTGCTATATCCATGCGTCCAGATGATGCTGATGCTGCTGCTGCTGATGATGGATGATGGATCGTGTGATCGTGGAGCGTGTGCTGCGGATGGATCGAAATCTCCGGCGTGCGCGCGCGTACGGTTGCGCGACGAAAGATGAGCGATCGATCCGTGATTGTGGCCGCAGCGGGGGCAGCCGACGGCGTCGCGTTCATTTACTGCACGAAAAAAGACAGCACAGGTTCTCACGCGCGAGTCGGGACAAAACACAGGTAAGCTACACACACACCCACACGCCTCGTCAAACGAGCGACACCCCCCATCGTTATGTTATCTACATCAAAGTCGTGGGCATGGGACATCGAGGAGCAGTCTCGTTCGTTCGTGCAGCGAGTCTCCTCTATTACTGCGTCGTCGTCGTCGTGCTCTGCGTCTCCGCCAGCGTCATCACCTCCATGAGCACCGTCTGCTGTTCGACGCTCAAGATCGTGGTCGCAGCCTGATACAGACTGCTATTCTTGCTTTGGAAAGCTGCCGAGATAAGACAGTCAGGGAACGGGACGAGATCGACGAAGTTAGACCTTACTCGTCAATGCCTGCTTGAAGGTCGTGTATGGGTTAATGGCGTCGATGAGGCTGAAGAACCCAAGCTCTTCTTCGATCTCGGACTCTGCAGAGATTTCCGACTCGTCGTCTCCTTCCTCTGCGGCTTTCTCGGACCGCGCTCTCAGACGAGCGCTCTGCGAGGTGAAACATGCAGTTCAGTTTTGGGGGGTTCAGGGGGGGGGATGGCAGTGGTATGAAACGTCTCACCTCGTTAGCGAGCATCTCGAGATATGCCGAGTCTTCGTCCCAGACGTCTTCTGGACGCAGCAGCGTTGAGTCAAACGTGTGTCAAGAGGGAAGACGTTTTGCGTTACCGTCGTCTTCTCCCTCGAGGTTCAAGTACCTTGCATCGTCCTCGTCCTCGTCGTCCTCATCGTCGATCAAGCTTTGTTCAAGGGCCTTGCGTTCTATAGGGGGCTCTGTCAACATCGACGCGCATGAAAATTGGACGGGAGCGCACTGGATATCGCTTCTGGAAGAGTGTTGAAGATAGTCAATGCCCCAGCAACAATGCCAGGCCATCCCTCCTGAAGATTAGCCGGTATCATCGAGCCGTCCACCTCCAATAATTTACTGAGCGCGAGGATGCTCAGCTTCTTGTCGTGCACGCGAGGAAGTTTGCCGTCCGCGCTGATCGCAGCGAACCACTTGTCAAAGAAGAGGCGGGAGGCACCCGGTTTATAGTTCTCCATGAGATGAAGAGCTGCGGTTGGGTTGTAGAAGACGGTGTTAATCAAAACCAAGAGATTGGCGAGTTTGAACGCGTAGGTGTTCCCGCCATCCATGTTGTCGATTGCGGTCTTGATGATATTTTGGAGGTGCTAAGGGGTGAATCATATCAGCCGGTGGACTGAGCAAACAGGATTGTACGTACATCATCTACGTGACCAGCGAGGTTAAGAAGAATGGACTCTGCAAGCTTGCAACCGTTGACCCTATCGTTGTCACCAAGCTGCTGGTTCGTCATGGACGTTTCGTATATGTCCAAAACCTTCTGCCTGTAGTCAGGTCGGGCTTTGAAGACATCGGCTCCATATGACAAAAAGTTGTCCAAGGAGGGAAGCATTTCTGCAGAAATCGATGTGTTCAAGCATACGCTTGATGACGCACAACACAGTCCTCACCGTCCAAAAAGTCAACAGCATCTGACTTGAATAGCCCATACGTTAACTCGAACATAGGCCACATGTTCGGCGAGATGGAAGCAAGCTTGAAGGTAAGGCTGTCCACCAGTTCATACATATTGTCAAACAAATCTGGGGATCATGTATTACGGAGGAAGAGGAACTGTCCATCGTAAGTGCTCACCGATGAGCTTGCTCTCAAGCGTGAATCGAATAATGGGTATAATAACTTCCTGCACCTGTCTCAGGACCTCCCGGTTGGAGTCTACCGAGGACACGATCTACATGTGTGTCGCCGCGTAAAGTCGAGTGTAAATCTTCAGCGCAAGATAGGCTCACCGTGCTAATAGTCTTCGCCACGCCCATAGCTCCGTACACCTTATCCTCGTCGGTATCAAGGATTGTGTCGATGTCAACATTATCCGAGACAATCTCGTTCGACTGTGCCAGCCCTTCCCTCGCAAGTCGCATATATGAATCGCACTTTACATATCCATATCTTATCGTAAGCAACGACCTGCTGGCACTAGATCATGGGTACCCACCAGTCTACCAGTCAACTCAGTGGCAACAGGAAGCAGCTCGTCCTGGAATTGTTCGACCATTGATTCCATAGAGCTGTTGAGGAGATCGAGATCCGTCTCGTCAGAGAGTTTGAGGAGTCCTGTGGTTGCATCACAGCTACGTTGGCACCAGAATTATAGAAACAAGCAAATGACGAACGTCGGATGACTTCGCCGACTCGGAGTGAAACGACCGTTCGCACTGCACAACTTTGAGTCATGACGACGGCACCGATCATAATGTACACACCTGACTCGTAGACGACGACCATGTGCGTAAGTGCCAAGGCTGCCTGAACACGGACTGGGAGTTCGGGATCATCCAGGGCAGTTGCTACTGAGTTTGAGTGCCTTGCCAAGTTCTTGGGCGAATTCGTGTCAACACCGACGGACGAAAGAACAGAGGAGAATGCCCGGCCTACCTCAGGGTTGCTCCACTCGAGGTTGTGTTTCACAACCGTTCCCAGAACCTCGCAGGCCTGCGCCATCAATCAGCGGGAGTGGACCAACACTAAGAATTGACTCACGATAGCACGCATATATGGCTCGCTAGCTGTGAACTCGGGGAGGACATGCTGCACCATAAACTGCTCCATACTCCCCTTGACCTCGGGATGGCGCATAATGAATGGGCCAAGTGCCGACGTAATGTTCAACGCCCCGAATTTTTGGGATGGAGTAGCGTTGCTGGAATAGGGATATAATGATATTCAGGATCGGCAAGGAGGGTAGGTGCACTCACGAACGGAGAATATTGTTCACAAGATTGAGCATGGGCAAGAAGGCAACCTTGGTTCTTACACTGGCCAGAGAGAGGATAAACGAGGTCGCACCGGACACGGGCGACGAAATATTCTCATATTCGTCTGCACCTCTTATCAGACTGGGTTACGTTTTTCCGCCAAACGCTTGAACTTACCGACGGAAGCCCGGACATACTCGACTGGATCAGATTCCCAAAGCTCCTGATCGGCAGGATTGAAACACAGATGCGGGAAGACAAAGTTGGAAACAAGGCTTTCAAAGTGAGGTTTCAGCAGAATCCAAGTAGACTTTGGCTTGATGCTCGAGGGGAGTCAGATATTATCACGACGCATATTTTGATGCATACCATGCAGTGAAGAACTGAAATATCTGATACTGGCATTTCTTTGAAAGCCATGCCTGTTTGGAGACGTAAAGCTCGACTTGCTGAAGATACACCTTGAAAATCTCTGGCGCAAACGCCGTGACGAAGCGATTGGCGAATGCGCCGTACTCCTTCTGCAACGGAGATGGGAGTTGCGAGGGGTTTCCAAACCTTTTGATTGTTCAGTCCATGAAGCCCAATTCGCTTTAACAACGTCCCGACCTGTGGAACAGTCTGCCAAGCGTTGCATACGCCCATTTTTTGGCCTTCCACCACTCGGACCTTTCTCTCTCTTCCTCGTTGTCGGGAACAGCGTCATGTGGGAGTGAGAGATTGATGACTTGGAAGAGGAGTCGACCCCACGGCACAAGACTCTCAGCACTTTGCTGGTGTGGACTTAGGTTGACAATGATGGACGTCTTGTACGTCTTCAGGATCAGGTGCAACATCGAAGGGATTTCTTGGGCGGATGACGGAGGGGTGTTCAACATGCCACTCGCGACGGTGACGAGAGTTGGGAAGAGCTGCTCCACGATGCCAGGAAGGATGTCTTTGCTTTGACGGTACCTACCACGACACTTAGCGGACGAGCATCGTCGAGGCAGACATCAATCACCTGAATGCACGAACACATTCGAGTGCCGCTACACATCCGGCACCGACCTCGCGAATGTCGCCACTGTGCAGCAGCGCATTCACGCTCTCCAGCAGATTCGGCCATTTTTCTGGAAAGTCATGCGAGACGAGATCTTTGAGGGTGGCACCAAGCTGGACAGTGATGGTTCGCGAGGGTGATCCCGCGAGAACACGGAGGATGGATGATTTCAGCGCGCCGCGATCCGATTGCGAGATAGGTATCTGTTCTGAGCGCGTCGCGGGAGTGTCCACGATATACGAGGTGTGCACACGATTCTTGAGGTAGACGGAACACGCGTGGCGAGTGGACCTGTATGCGGGTCAGTTTGCAAGCAACGGACATGCGAGCACGCGCGGGCACGCACAGATCAACGCTATCAGATGCGATGATTTGCAAGATGGCAGTCAGCATGCCCTCCTGTGCGCCGAGCTACGACATGAGGCAGGATCTAGGTCACTGTCGGCCAGGGATGCGGCTCGACCACAAACCTTGCGGATCTGGAGCTCGCCAGCCTTCTGGATATTTGGATCGGCATTGTAGGTGGTCGCGAAGAGGTTAGCGATTGCTTGGAGGTCCATCGTTTGCGAATGTCACAGCACAGTCCTCGTTCACGCGCAGTCGGTACAAGATAACACAAGTGGATGGGGTCTGTGGACGAACTTCGGGAGCGTCCTCAAAAGTTTGCCAACACGCGTCTCGCGTCTTATTACTTCCGTGACCAACATCAGGTTGTATCTAGCAGATATCTCCACGTTCCAAACAACACGTTCATCAGGAACCCAATTACAATCCCCAGCTGCGTCTTGCGTCTACAACAAAGATGAGATCACCGGCACATTGGAGCGAGTGGCAACGCACGGGAAAATGACGCTCTCCGTGGGCTGGACATGGCTACCGTCATCCCAGAAAGCGGCAGGTGCGGTGTCTCGCAGGAAGAAGAAAGGAAAGAGCGGGAAGAAAAACCCTGTGACGACGCCCCGTATGACCATGCTCTGCGCCGACGATTGAACGAGGGGCGCACTGCCCGCACTATCCATGGAATCAATCCATTGCTCTTCCAGCGCACGCACGTGCTCGTCATCTACCCCGGAATAAGTCTGGTCCAACCAGAATACGAATCGACATACAATCTTCGTCGTTTTCAACCTCAACGTCAAGATAGTTCGAGGATGACTGGCTGTGGAATTGCCGGCGGAAACTGGCAATATCTTCTTCTGAGAACCCCGCCGCTACCAGGCGGTCAAAACCTCGCAGTGGCCGGAGCTGCGCCACCTATGCCTTCCGTCTGTAAACAGCCCCGACAATGGCAAGCACCATGCGTACCTGGGGCTGGTCCTCTGTTTCCGTTCCTGGCTCGATCTTGGGACCGATCGAACAATGTAACCAAGTGATGGTATGGGGATGCAGCAATGGTGCAAATGGGTCACTGGACGGAGACGGTTTGGGACGCGGCTGTCTTTCCTCCAATATTCTCAGCCAGGAGTGGAGGAGAGTGCCATCTGTGAGCAGTCGCCCAGCGTGTATCAATCTGAGCCTCCGGTCGTTCAACTGGGGACGTGCAGCGACTATCTGAAGCGTAGCTCGCTCAGAGACACCCCTCTGACTCCAGGAAGGAACACACCTTTGCTTTCACGTCCCGAACAATGTCAGTGTTCGTCACCACCAGGACGAGGTCTGCAACGCCCTCCGTGAAACGGATTGTTAAATCTCTAGAGTCGGAATGAGGCGGTTCGCCATTAACGTCTGGGTCTATGGCGCGCTGCTTTCCTTTCGCCTTTTCGCTGAGCATCGCGATAGCCGCATCGCAGGCAAGCCCGCTCAGCTGTAGCATTAGTGGCTGTGCAGCAGCGCCGTGGGAACGACGACGACCCTCCCAACTTTGTAATCATACTTGAATCATACTTGAAATCATACCGTTTTGACCAGGACGCATTAGCCCACGATGCCCCGCGCAGAAAGTGGGTCCGTGTACATCTCACATCGTATTCAGTCGCTGATCATGTCTTCCAGTTGGAACGCCAAAGTACTTGGCCAACAAGATGAAGTCGAAAGGTCTGCAGCGCCTTCGATGGTACTGTCAGGTCTGCGAGAAACAATGCAGAGACGAAAACGGTTTCAAGTGCCACTCCCAGTCCGAGGCCCACCTTCGCCAGATGCTTGTTGTAGGCGAGAACGCAGGGAGACATATTGCAGATTTCTCGAGCCAGTTTCAGCACGACTTTGTGCAGCTTCTGTCTAGGAGGCGAGTCTGAACGAGATTGGATCGCATTTGAGCGTCACACTGATAGCATTCGTGCTCAGGTTTGGGACCAAACGCGTGTTTGCGAACAGAGTATACCAAGAGTTCATCCAAGACAAGCACCACCTCCACATGAACGCCACTCGTTGGGTAACGCTGACGGAATTCGTCAAATACCTCGGTCGTGCGGGTATTGCCCGCGTCGACGAAACGGACAAGGGGTGGTTCCTCGCATGGATCGACAATTCTCCGAAGGCTCTCGCTAAGCAAGAAGCGTCGCTGAAGAAGGAGCGCGCTACGATGTCGGATGAACAGCGTGAGCGGACGTTGATTGCGGAGCAGATCGAGAGGGCAAATGAGCAGGCCGGGGAAGCGGCTGGTTCGTCCTCAGGGTCAGCCTCTCCACCTGCGGAAGAGCGGACTTTACGCAGGGATGAGGACGCAGAGAAAGTCGTCCTCTCACTATCCGTGAGACCGACGGCACCAGTCGCAAAGACCGCCACAGCGGCCACCGTGGGATTGAAACTCAATTCCTTGAAGCCAGGTGTCAATCCTTTGAAGCGTCCAAATGTCTTCAAGGCTGCAGCCGCTGCGAAATCATCTGACAACCCTGATATTGGCAATGGCAAGAAGCGGCCGGCGTCTGCCATGTCTGCTGCGGAGCGCCTGATTTTGGAGGAACAAGAACGGAAACGACGAAAGATGGAGAGGGAAAGCGTTGTATCCTAGCGTGGTCTAGTAATGTAGTGTACACTTGACAAGCTGGCTCTTTTTCTTCTAGGCGAGTATAGCAACTGACTAATCAAGTACCTCCACGGTACTGGTCCGATGCGTTTATGCACGCCCGTGTTATGTGTTATGCGACTCCAATCACCACCTGGTTGCCTGGTTCTGATGGCCGGGGATCTCAATACCTCAAGGACCATTAGGCAAGGTATTTAGGTGGTGGGGATATCATATCCGAGGACCCAGTAAGTGAGCTGATTCTGACACTTGGAGTCGGTCACACAGAAGCATCAGACGTGTTCAGCACATGCACTGGGGGAGATACTGCTACATCATTTTATGTCCGTATCATGACGCTGGTGGTGTGCGGTGTGATGACGTCGTGACCGTTCGCAACAGGCAAGCCTTGCCTGTTTTGGGGGTTTGTCTCTCAGACCGTTCTGATATGGGGCCACGCGCCAAATGATTCGGACCGATATTATTCGAGAAAATCCAAATTATCAGGACAGAAATGTTGCTCGCAAGGACAGCAAGGCCACAGCGCTTTCTTCAAGCACACTTGTATTAGTTTTCGTGTGGGAATCAATCTCGTTGGTGGGTCTATCAACTACATGCCTACGGCCACAAATGGATATATTACCACAGGTGCTGTGCGTTACTGGTAACAATGTGAATCACGATGTCCAAGTGGACACGAGGCAGGTGACTCCGTGCTTTGGGAGTGGGTAAAATCATAGCATACAACGCAGATGAGTTGGCTCGCATGCCTAGCAGCACATCTCGCAGGGGCAGCCTGAATTTGCTTGTCAGTCAAGGGACAGCGGACTAGTTGCAGCACCATACAAACGATGTCTGCCGCGCACTCGCAACACTCCTGTGAACGGTGTCAGGCGCTCAAGTCTGGGGCAAACAAACGGCATGCCGTACCTTGCAACACTCTGTTCGAGGGCGACGTCATACTTTTATCGCAAGACACAGACAAATACGCACCAAAGCAAAGGAAGCACTCGAGGGCACCCAGGAAGCAGTCCTGAAGCGGACCAAAGGTCAGAGGGATAGCCTTTGCAAGTAAGCCAGCGATATACCTTGGCGACGCCGCCACCACGGAGGCGCTTTGCGTGGTGGTGCTCCTGAGAGTTGTGGGCAGGAGGTTCCGTGACGGCTGGAGTAGAGGGTGAGCGACGGAATAGGTGGGAGGAGGAGGACATACACATTTGCATGGCAGCCTGGGGTTGGTTGACAGTGGTTTCCATCGTCTTTCTTGCTTGTGAGGGTGCAGGGGTGAGTGGGTAAAGGGAGGGGAGCCAGGTTATCTATAAATTGACTTAAATTTTTGTAAAATGTACGAAATGTTCGCAGAGCACCCGCTCCACTGCGATATTTTTGGCAATTCCACGCCAGGACGTCATTGCTGGCACCGCAATCCTTGGAGCCTGCAGTTGCGAGCAAACACGGTAAATCCAGTACCCCGCTTTTGACTGCAGAATTCATTATCGCTCTAAAACCACGTAAATGCCTTCCGTGAAGATGGCATTCCGAACAACGGCTTATAAAGAAATCGTTGCTGGCAAAGAAAATGCCAAGTTGAGTTCAAAACCACCCATTGAGGCCGAGACCCCCTTTAGATACCCTTGTGGGGACCGGGAATGTCTGTCTCTATTATCAAGGACCAACGATTTGACCCCCTAATGACCCCTGACAAGGGGGCAGCTGGCCCAAATCGGGCCAACCGAAACCTCGTGAGAATCCTCAGTTATTCTGGGCTAATATTATCAAATCTGTTGTGTTCGCTTATGCACATGTCACATCTATCGCTATGCCGGATGTTCTTGTCACGTTCTCTTAGATGGTGACCGGGTAAATTTGCGGCTATCCTGAAACATTGTATGCTATGTGCTGCTCGACCTACGCGCTTGTCTCCCATCATGCCTGCGAGGGTTTGTTCACTTCCTTTCCAGGGGCTTACCCACGAGACATGAGGGTCGATGACGGGCAATTCATGCACACTGCCAAGTCGAGTTTTATCAAGTAAACCATTCAACTCTGGGACGAACGCGAGATCACAGAAATGGCCGACCAGCTAGATTGTTGATAGGTGGTGCTGATGTGGTACGGAGCTGCAGCTCCAAGTGCGATGCTCAACACCGTGAAGGTGATCCTGCTGGCAACAACGTGCTGCATACAAGTCGACACCTGGTAAGCAGCCTCGCAAACAGGTATGGTAGTCCTGTTCCGACTTGTTTGTACGCGGTGTTAGCCGTGCTTACCGCAAAGGCTGCTCAGAAGTTCTGACACGTCTGAGAATCTTGGCCACATCGGTGCCGTGGATTCGAAGGAAATAGACAATGCTCATCGTTCGTGTGTTGAGAATCTCGGCAACATGCCTGTTGTGATTTCCCCCTCCTGGCAGCGACAAGTCATAAGCGCTCGACGAGTGCTCACTGAGCGGAGTTGATTTGGCGTGAGCTCTTTGGCCAATCAGAGCCTCACAAAGGTGTCAAGAACGAGTACGTTATTTCGACGTTTTGCAGATTGGCGTGGCCCCTTGTCGTTCGGTTACCTCGACATGCATGCAGCGGAAGGACACAAGAGTGATTTGTTGCGTTGGGAAGTGGCGATATTTCCTGAGCTGCACCCCGAGGGACGTTGCACTGGGAGGGTTACCGACGTACGTATGGAGTGTGTCACCACCGCGGTGTTAGCTTCACCATTCTCCGGTGACGATATCTATCCAATCCCCGCCCTGTGATCCTTCGCCCTGGCGGTAAAAACGGCGTTCCTGTCACATGTTATTATGTGGTTTAGTCGCACCGTGTGACACCCGTCAAGGTCTCCTTATATCTGCGAGCCATCCTGGAGTGCACATTCACCCTCTCCGACGTTGCTATGGGAGAGTTTTCCACTGTAGCCCTCGACGCTCTCCACAGTCTCGTCAAAAGGACGGTCCAGGGCCAGGTGGGTCTGGGACACTCATCGCATCAGAATTTGGGATGCTCATTTCTCTGCCTCTTCAAGGGCGGTCTCCTGAATGGCCAGGATCCAAGTGCGTACAATACCGCAGACCCCCTGAGGCTATGGATCATTCAGGTCGGTGAGTCGAATCCCGTCCCGATCTCAGCCGGCTCTGAGACACGGTCAGGTGTAATCGTGATGATGGCGCAGCTGCTCGGCTTGATTCTTGGCAGAATCAGACAGCCGCGTGTTATTGCCGAGATCATTGGAGGCATTCTACTAGGTAACCCAAGTTGCCGACTCATTTGTTAGTATGGAATTCTGATCGTACGTTCAAGGTCCCACTGCGTTCGGCCGGATTCCTGGTTTCACAAGCCATATCTTCCCCGCAAGCTCTCTTCCATTCCTGTCACTCACTGCCAATATTGGACTTTGTCTTTTCCTTTTCATCATCGGGCTTGAAATCGACACCAGCATCATCCGTCGAAATGCGCGATTGTCGGTCGTGGTCTCTCTCTCAGGCGTGCTCCTTCCGTTCGGCGTCGGTTGCGGTATATCTGTGGCGTTATACCACACTTTTATCGAATCATCCATCAACTTCAACTATTTCATGCTTTTCGTCGGCGTCTCATTCTCTATCACTGCCTTCCCCGTCCTCTGTCGTATCCTCATCGCACTGAAACTCCTCGACACTACAGTTGGCCTCATCGTGCTATCTGCAGGTGTCGCCAATGATGTCATTGGCTGGAGTCTTCTTGCCTTGGCCGTCGCCTTTGTGAATGCTACGTCAGGTCTTACTGCCCTGTGGACGTTCCTCACCTGCGTGGCGTTTACCTTGGTTCTACTCTTCCCGACCAGATGGGTACTGCGCTGGCTAGCGAGGAAAACGGGTAGCACTGTTCACGGACCAACGATGTTCTATATGACGGTGGTCATGCTCCTCCTTTGGGGCTCTGCCTTCTTTACGGACATCGTCGGAGTGAATGCGATTTTTGGTGCGCTGCGATCGAGCAGTCTTTCTTTTCAATGAATTTACTTCTGATATTTTGCCTCGCAGGCGCATTTGTCGTCGGCGTTATCGTCCCCAGAGAGGGTGGTGTATCCATTGCCTTTACCGAAAAGCTCGAAGATATGGTTCAAATTATTTTTCTTCCCCTCGTAAGTCTCACTGAACTGCAAGTCAACTTTTCTTAATGCGCGCAGTATTTCACAATCTCCGGACTGAACACGAATCTGGGATTGATTAATACTGGTATGTGTTGCTTCCAGGGAATGGCGGCCCACATCGAAATGACTCGTCAGGTACTGCATGGGGATTTGTGTTTGCTATCGTGGCTCTCGACTTCACGGGAAAATTCACCGGATGCACCCTTTCATCGAGAACTCTTGGTTTCAGCTGGCGTGAAGCTGCCACCGTCGGCTCTCTAATGACTTGTAAAGGGTACGTTCTTCACTCGAATGATTGCTTATCCATATCTTATTGTGATGCAGTCTGGTGGAGCTGATTGTCTTGAATGTCGGGTTGTCCGCGGGAATCCTCACCCAACAGGTGTTTTCCATGTTCGTCCTGGAGGCGTTAATCCTCACGTTCATGACAACGCCTCTCGTCAACTTACTTTATCCTCCTGAGCTTCGCACTTCTACTGCTCACATATCATCCGCGCACGACAGTGAGAGAGAGAAATCGCTCGTCAGCGAGGCTTCTCCGGTCATCGAGGAACAACCCTGGCGGCACCGATTTGCGGTTGTGCTTGATGAGTTCAACCACATGCCTGGAATCATGGCACTTACCAAACTTGTCGTCCCCCCCACGTTTGAGGACTCGGCGTCTCGCATCATGACATCAACGAAGACCTCCGTGAATGCGCTCCGCCTCATCGAGCTGTCGGAACGTACATCGACGATGATGAAATCTGCAATGACAGAAACGCTCATCCGCACTGATCCTCTGGTAGGCGTATTCAAGATGTTCGGAGAACAGAGCGACATGCCCGTTTCTACTTCGTTGTCTGTCGTATCGCCAAATGACTGGGCTCACGCCGTGGCAAACCACGCTAAGAAGCATGGCTCGCAGCTCATCCTCATTCCCTGGATCCCTCCTTCGTTGGGTTCAACAATAGAACACTCCGAACCTGGATCACCTCAATTTCGTGGAGCCAGAATGGAATATAACCCTTTCGATGCTTTCTTTGGGCTTTCATCCCAGAACAACTCTGCCTCGACGTTGCACTCTCACTTTGTTCGCAGTGTCCTCAGGCATAGCAAGACTGATGTGGCTCTCTTTGTCGATTTGGGAGACAATGCAGGCACTAGCGGCCAACAACACATCCTGTTCCCGTTCTTCGGTGGTTCAGATGATAGGCTTGCGCTAGAGTTCGTGGTGCAATTGTGCGTGAACCCGAGGATAAGCGCCACGGTCATTAGGGTTGGGAAGAGGTCCGGGAAGCCTTTGATCGAAAGACCAGAGTCGGCCGTTTACGACGAGAAGGCGGTTTTGGAATATGAGCCTGCCATAACCTCGGTTTGTGCACCTTCTTCTCGCTGGGATACTAGGGACTGACGAAGCGCGGCCTTGTTGCACCTGGTTTAGTCCATCGCCTTCCAAGACACCATCTACGGGAAGCCGAATACGGAGTTTATCTTACAATCGGATGCGGCAGACGACTTGACGTGGTCGCGTTATGCATCTCCGACCTTTGAGACGGACACTCACCAGCAATTGCGTTCGGCGCTCTCTCGGGTGGAGTTCACGGACCTTTCGAATCCTTTGCCGCTGCACGCGCTCGTCCAGCGCACGAAACAACTTCGTGAGGCGCACCGACGGCTGCTTGTCGTCGCTGGGCGCTCGAAACGACTCGCCAAAGAAGGTATCCATCAAGAACTGAAGCAGCTCGTGGACGAGCACGGATGCACGGCGTATGAGATGGTGCAGAATACGATCGGAGATGTGGCGACGTCGTTCGTCGTCGCGGGTGCGCAGAACGCACTGATATTGTTGCAAGCCGTGAACGAGCCTGCGGAAGAAGTGTAATGATATATCTTACAATTATTATTATCGGGCCGGACGGACCGGCAATGCAGAAGATTTAAAGTTTTCAGTGCGTTCGGACTCGACTGGATTCAATCTGGACAATTTAATATCTTTTTTTTTTTTTCAATTTCATCTATGGACACTCGACGGGTTCCAGTCTGTCTGCGCCAGCGAACGTGCGCCTCGAGCTCATTGCACGCTGCAGTTTCCGTGCGGAGACAGTTCTGTCCTCGCCATATCCACACGACCCCCGCCTGCTCTCCTACCAAGCCCCAGGACGCACTCTATGGCCACCCTCCGCCGACTCCTGTTCTCCCGCCGCACGCTCGCCATCGCCACCACCTCCGCCCTAGGCCTCGCGGGTGGCGGCTATTACTACCTCAATTCTGGGCCGGCTTATCCAGCCTCCGCCCGTCGCCCACCTCCACCTTGGACGCCGCCCCCACGACAGGCGATGTTGGACTCCCTCCAGCGGAGCGGCGATCGCCCAGAGGAACCCTTTGATGTCCTGATCGTCGGAGGCGGCGCAACCGGCGCCGGCGTTGCGGTGGATGCCGCAAGCAGAGGCCTCAGGGTCGCGTTAGTCGAACGCAACGACTTCAGCTCTGGTGCGTCCGATCGTTTCCTCCGCAAAAAGGGGGGGAGATGAGTGCGATGTTCACATGCCAGCGATAAGGCACGTCGTCCAAGTCGACGAAGCTCGTCCATGGCGGCGTTCGTTATCTCCAGAAGGCGATCATGGAGCTCGACTACGAGCAGTACAAGCTCGTCCGCGAGGCGCTGCACGAGAGAAAGATATTCCTGCAGACTGCGCCCTATCTCTCGCATATGCTGCCAATCATGCTCCCCTTGTACAAGTATGCCTGATCGTTTTTCATTGTTTGATGAATATCTATACCAAAGGGAACGTCGTTCAGGTATTGGCAGGTACCTTACTACTACGCGGGGTGCAAGATGTACGATCTATTGGCTGGAAAGGAGAACATGGAGACCTCTTACCTCATGTCGAAAGGTAAAGCTCTGGAGATGTTCCCTATGCTCAAGAGTGACGGTCTTGTCGGCGCTGTCGTGTATTATGATGGCGAGTTTTCGCGTGTGGTTTCCCCTTTGACCACTCATCGTCATCCAGGTCAACATAACGATTCACGGATGAACGTCGCGTTAATCATGACCGCCGTCAAGCTGGGCGCGACGGTTGCTAACTACTGCGGCGTTACCGATCTTCATAAGAACGCTGAGGGGAAGCTCACTGGTGTCAAAGTCAAAGATGAGCTCACCGGACGGGAGTTCAACGTCCGTGCCAAGGTCAGACCTTCCTTATTCCAACGAATCGCTTCTCAAGTCGAGACAGGGCATCATCAACGCTACTGGCCCATACACCGACTCGCTGCTGTCACTGAACAATCCCTCACACAAACCAATTGTCCGACCCTCCTCCGGCGTTCATGTCACACTTCCTGCTTACTACGCTCCGGCTCGCATGGGTCTTCTCGACCCGGCCACCTCCGATGGACGCGTCATCTTCTTTCTTCCCTGGGAAGGTGGTGTAGTAGCTGGCACCACCGATACGCCTGCGAGAGTGAACGCTCAAGGCGAGGAAGTTGCGCCCGCCGAAGATGACGTGCGCTGGGTAATTGACGAAGTACGCGGATACCTCAGCCAGGATATCAAGGTCCGCCGCGGAGACGTGCTGAGCGCTTGGTCGGGGTTGAGACCTCTTATCTCTGCCGGTAGCGCGGGCGGGACCGAGGGTTTAGTGAGGAGTCATCTGGTGAGGGTCGACGACTCGGGACTTATCACTATCGCTGGCGGAAAGTGGACGACCTACAGGGCAATGGCAGAGGAGACTGTCGACAAAGTAATTGAGGTGTCTGGACTACAACAGAAGTCAAAAGGGGCATGCCGAACAGCGGACTTGAGGCTCGTAGGAAGCGATGGATGGAGTCGGAACATGTTTATTGGACTCATTCAAAGAGTACGCATGTAGTCTCGTTGGTCATCCAACTTGAGTTGACTGATTTCGTCTTTCAGTATGGCTTGGACACGGAAGTTGCAAAGCAACTCTCGGACAATTATGGCGACAGGGCCTGGACAGTATGCGCTCTTGCAGAGCGGACTGGTGAGCAATGGCCCTTGCATGGGGTCAGACTCAGCCCGAACTACCCTTATATCGAGGCTGAGGTCCTCTATGCAACTCGTCACGAATACGCTTGTACGGCCGTTGATGTGTTGGCACGCCGCACCCGCCTCGCCTTTGTGAACGCCCAAGCGGCACTCGCAGCCCTGCCGCGCGTCATAGAAATCATGAGCAAGGAATTAGGCTGGAGTCGTGCGCGTCAGAGGGAGGAATACGAGCGTGGCGTCAAGTTTCTGGGGAGCATGGGACTCGCGCCCGGGTTGGCCGTGGGCGCTGGGCTGGGTGCGCAAGGACGCATGCAGTCGTGGACGAGATGGCTCGAGGGCGGGTTCTGGCATCTCGTCGGACTTGCCGGACTGTCCGTTCTCGTCCCTGTTCGTGCACCCGTTTCCGGGTCCGGGTCCGGGTCCTCCTCCCCGGCTCCTCTGTACAGCCGCGCGAAGTTCGAGGCTGGTGAGGTCGATGCGCTCAGAGAGCTTTTCAACCGTCACGGAGTCTCTTCACTGGAGGCACACCCACACGACGCGCCCGCTCAGTCATACGTGCGGTTGAAGAAGGATGATATACAGACAGTGTTGAAGGAGTTTGCCGGCGAGTGGCCTGGTGCCGGGTACGAGGGTTTCAGGGAGGCCGACTACCGCTATGTATTTGCGGAAGAGGGGCTCAAAGGTCGGGTGGACGTGGATTTCGACGACTTTGTCGAGGTGCGTTTCAAATGCGTTTTTTCTTTTACTGGTAACTGAGATTGCGCGGCAGATATGTGGCAACTTGAAGGACGTGTCCATGATTACCGTCACCGAGATGGCGAAGAAGGAACGAAAACGGATCCCTGTAGAGAAGAGTGGTGGGGGCGTATAGCCTGTAGGTGTCGTGATTGTATTCGGTGTCTACACGTTCCTGTACAAATCGTCCACTGCGTCCCTCTTAGATCTCAAGCTTCAACCATCGCCGTGCGTGGATGTGGACTATGCAATGTTTGAACGTTGATCATAGGACAGTCCTGGTATTTATCGATATTCCATCAGCATACTAAACTTGCTGTCGAATTGCTCCGACATGCATTCCACTGACCAGCTTCCGCCTCCCACCACTGGAAGGTCGAGGGCATATAAATTACATCACGCGAACACCCAAGGCTCTGACGCTCAGATCGACATTCATCACAATCGAGACCGCGCCTCCCCCTCATATTTGTCCACCAAGACTCTGCGCAAGACTTTGCCCGTCGGCGATTTGGGTATCTCATGGGTGGGAAGCGGGTTCAATACTTTCCTGTCCTGGGAGATGAAAAGGAAGAGCAGGCATGACTGACCTGGTCCACCACCGCGATGCCGCCCCTCAGCCATTTATACCTGCTCAGGGCATGGCGGACCCACGCATCGAGCCTCGCAACCACCTCGGTGGCGCCGAGCGCCTTGCCGTTCGACGATAGGACGACCCACGCGCGCGGGACGCGCTCGTCTGCCGTGCGTCCGCCGCTAACGCCAGCAACGGAGACATCGATGACGAGGTTCTCGGGATGACTCAGAATGACTTCTTCGATTTCCGTTGGGGATACTTGCATCCCGGAAACCTTCAACGTGTCCTGTCGTCAAGACGTCGGTATCCTTTTTTTTTTTTTTTTTTTCTGGCCTAGTAGGGTGCGACCCACGATCGTTGCTTACCTTTATCCTATCCTCGAAGCTAAGAAAGAAACCAAACGACATCAGGCCACGAGATTCTATCACCGCTCGCGTGTAGAGAGGCTCACTGAAGGACGCCGTCTGCGTCTATTCGTATCCGATCTCCTGTGCGAAGCCACCCATCCTGGAATGTCTCCTCGGTGGCCTTCTTGTTCTTCCAGTAACCAAGCGCAACCGAGCCAGAGCGGACGTGTAGTTCCCCAGTTTCATGAGGGGATGCCAAGCTACCGTCTTCTCGGACGATGCGGGCTTCGATGTCAGGCAAAAGTATTCCTAGGGACCCCGGCACTTCCTTGGCGCGTCCGTCAAGCAATCCGGGGATAGGCTTCATGGAAATGGTGAATGTCTGAAGAGGTGCTTATTAGAATCTCGGAGACAACTGAGACAGTTCGTGATAACCGTACACATTCGGACATTCCATACCCTGTCAATTTTCGTCAGCCTTGTAAAAGCAAAGTAACGTCAGACCCACCTTCGCCCACCCGTTCCACACCGGGCAAACGTGAGCGCAACTGCTCGGCAAGCGAAACAGGAAGATGGGCCGCTCCAGCACGTACGGACTGAACAGTCCTGAAATCTGCAGTTGGAAACCTCGGGTGGTGCACGATTTGGTGGACCAGCGATGGGACTAGATATATGGTCGTAACACGGTACCTGGGACGAAAGGTGAGGCGATGCGGAAGTCCATGGAGAGAGAGACATACTTTGGGATTGTGTCGAAAAACACGTCAGCATTCCATTCAGGGAGGAGGATATAGGTTGATGGTCCAAAGAAACATCTAAATATGGTGACGTGGAGACCGAATGTATGGTGTATCGGTAGCACGTTGAGAGAGACGTTCATGCCTCCTGGGCCCTTCCATACTTGAGGCTTTGACCAGCGTTAAACGGTCACCACCCTGTTCAACAAGGAGGAAGCACGTACTCTTTGTACTTTACATTCATAGGGGCATACTACGAACATCTGCCAGAGCGAGTCGATGATATTTCCATGAGAAATCATGACGGCTGACAAGAGAACAATGCAGGTTAGCACGACCTTTCATTGAACGGGAGCACCTTGGAGGGGCACACGCTAGGGACTACTCCAAGGGCTCAACTCGAGGGGATGCTCTCGAAATAACGTACCCTTCGGTAGTCCAGTTGTCCCGCTAGAGAACACTAGATAGGCCAGAGTATCGGCTTTGGCCGGTCGTATCGGCAACCGTGGCAACCTGTTCCTTTGTGCCTGTGCAACGAGATCCGCGTAACTTGTATGACCGTGAACTTCTCCATCTAGAATATATATGCGGTCGACTGGGAGGCCAGAAGTGAGGGCCAAAGATAGCAGGGTGGGGCTCACGAATAGGCGCGTGGGCTCCACGAGCTTGATCGCGTACTGGAACTCGAAAGGGGTAGAATAGGATGAGAGCATGGCGAACGGGACTGTGATCACTAGCAACGAATGAAGCAGGGCCACGCAATCCTACCAAATGTGCTCAGTCTGGGCCTGAAGTCTCGAAATTGAAACATACCATGGAGTTCTCACTGAGGACGCCCACCATTTCATCATTCTCCGCGCGGATTCCCACACCGCTGTCCTTTACGTCGCTGCCCAGAGCCGTGGCACCATCTCGGACCATATCTAGAAACATTCGGAACGACCGACTGGCGCCGGTGAGTGCATTCACATATAGAGGGAAATCCGGCCAGCCCGCTTGCTCGGGTCGATTGAACAGCACATTGTGCACATTCTGTGCGGGGATTCGGGGGGCAGGGGGAAAGAGCGATTTGTAGTACATGTTAAAGCTGCGAGGGGATGAAAGGTATATCTCTCCTGCGGTTTTATGGACGCAGATGACGAACCTCACGGAGTGCTGATTACGGCCGTGTAAGTGTTCGGATCTTCTCTCTCACTGCAAATGTGACTGGTCCGATGTTGTAGGGGTGTCAGGGACAAAGGTTATCGGATCCGGGTGGCGGTAGAGAGGCAGTCACTGAGGAATCATCCACCTCTGAATCCTGGGCAGTGCACGGAGGTCGGCAAGAAGGGTCGCCGAGCGTCAGTCTTTCCCTGAATATGTAACACCGGGCGGTTACTTTGTGGTCACGGAGATCAGCGAACATGTTCTGAATCGTTACCGGCGAGCCAGTCCTGACCTATCTGCCCACACACTTGAGACCGAGGCAAGGATGAGTGCAAGGATTGTGATTGCCCGTGTTCCGTTTCCTCGTGGTCCGTCGTTGCTACTACCACCTCGTTATTACTGTCACTGGCCACGTGGGGAATTCTTGAAAAAAAAAACACACACCTCGTGTTCGGTCGTCTCCAAGCGCAACATGAATTCCACGGAAAGCATACCATTCGACTCGGACGAACCCAGAGAATACGATTTGGGTGGACCGCCGCAGATCCTAAGTTCCGTCATTTCATTTGTTTCATTTTCTCTCTCTCTCGGACCCCACGGAACGTACTCTCTGGACTTTCCGGTATCTATGAGGAATTCCGATCGTGTGTCGAGGCACTACAGTCGGCCGAAGACTCGCCGTGTCTTTTTCAAGCGTTTCCCACGGGACGACTTGCCTACAATAATACCCTACGCTTCTGCGATCGATCCCCAAGTCGGGAGCCCAAATCTATAACTTGGGTTTATACTATATACATGTTCTCAAAGTTGAACGAACGAAATCGATAGAGAAAAGGTGGAGATCCAGTTGTCTTTGATAAGTCGGCAAGTTTATCTTCAAAAGGCACCTGCCATTCGGAGTTTGAACATTCATCTGCGAAATTGAACAGCCGAATTACGGGTATCTATTAACCTGCTTTCGGTGAAACTTTCCGCGACAAGACGCGCACCAGGGTTGTCGAGAATTTGGCTTCAACAAGCGACCGAGTGTGCTATGGCTTCCTTTGGTGCAGAAAGAACAGAGCTTCAATAACAACAGGTCGGTAGTGATCACGTGTGCATTTTTCCAGATTTTCATCGTGCCCGAGAGTTGATTGAAATATTGTCGGTCTCGCATGCTATGGGTGGTAAGCCTCGAGTCCTTTGCAAAACATCGGCAGTCAGTCTCGCTGCGATTGCGTAGTATGATTCTTCTGGAATGTATTTATTGTACATGGTCATGTCAGGTTACCAACGCGGAGTGTGGAGGGCTGCAACCACACGGGTTCAGGCACCGACACGTTCCAATCGCCATTTTCTTCACGGACTCGCTCGCTGCACATGTCTTGAATTCTCCGACCTGCAGTCAACTCGACCTGCAGCACCCAACTTCCAATACCGTTTCTTACCCTCAATATGCCCCCGAACCTCAAGCAAAGACTTGCGGCTCTCTCCTTAGCTCCTTCGTCGCCTACTTCACCCCTCGGTACTGCCACCCTGAGGAAACCCTTTCCCCATCCTTGGAAGCGAGGATCCCAGGATGCAACTGGAAACGAACCAGATGCCCGTGACAGAGTACAAGAAATCATGGGCAAGGTCATATTTCAGGCTGGTGTAGACTATGAGTAAGTCTCCTGCTTGTTGATTAGCGCAGTCTCATTTTCTGATCTAAATGCCAATAGGACACGACCTATGTAGGCCAATTTTACCAGCACGTCCAAATTGTCCTGATCAAATTTGGCTGCAGGGTAATCATTAGCGCTTCAGCCCTTCCCGATCCCCATCAAGTGTCGTATGATATCCTTTTGTCGTGCGTCGTCTCGTTGTCGAAACGTAGACAATACCAACGTGCTGTGTTAGTCGCATTCTATCATACCTCCACCTCTATGGTGCGTTCCTGAGTGATTACTACAGGCTACTTGCTCATCTCTGGCAGTGGAGTCCGATTATACTATAGTATTTTTTGCTGCTGGAGGCAGACATGCCCCAAACTGGAACTGGGTATGGAAAGCTTACCGCAGTCTCAGTCGCAAATATCGCAAGAACTTGAAACGTTTGGTAGGCCTTAATGTGGTTCATTCTTGGCTCAATCCTTACTCTGCAAAGTATATCGTACACTCCTCTTTCTTTTCCAAAAGTGCGCGCTGCTTCCCTGCTGTCTTTATGCTCCGTGTAACTTACACGCTATAGTGCTTTTCTCCCTGGCTGGTGCCGTCATAAGGTCTGTAATTGTCCTTGACGACGTTGCTGGAATATTTGTCTAACTTGTTTGCAGTCCCAAATTTTTCCGTAAAATAATGTACATCAACACATTGTCGGAACTTGCACACCATGTCCCGCTAACTCAAATAGACATTCCCCCAGCGGCATATCAGTACGTCTGCGCTACTTTCCTGCCCCTAACACACGTCTTATATGAGGCGTAAGAGAGAACATGAAACACGAGAAACAGATCAATATGCCCCTACCCATCCGCGCGAGTGTTTTTGGTGTGCCACTTGAAGAACTAATGGGATACGACGGCGAGAAAGGTGGTGTCCCTCGAGTTATCAGGGATTCTATCCAATACATTCGGGGATGTGGTGAGCATAAAACGTACCGATTGTGCGTCCAGTTATCGGAACTCCTGTTGACAGGCATGAATGAGGAGGGCTTATTCAGACGGTCGCCAAACTCTGCTTTGCTAAAGCAAGTACAACAGGCTTATGACAGAGGTGTGTCATAGTTTCTGCGCAGAGCGGCCATCCTGAGTCGAACGTGACCTAGGCCAGGTTGTCTCCCTTGATACTTTCGACGATCCCTATCTTGCCTCTGTTCTTCTCAAGAAATTCCTGCGCGATCTTCCTAATCCCCCGTTTCCCGAATCACTCTATCCGGCCATCCGACAATGTCCTGCGGCTTCAAGCAATCTATCCGACATGACTGCTGTCACGTACATTAGAGATACTCTCCTACCACAGTTGATGCCATGCGTATACATCCTCCTGAGCCATGTCCTACGTGAGACCATCGTTATAACGCACACTCATTCCACTCACTTTTATTTTTCAAATCCTAGACCTCCTACATGAAGTATCATTGCACTCCTCGACTAATCGCATGGATTCACATAACCTTGCCACCGTCCTTTGCCCCAACCTCATCAAGAGCTCAAACCCTATCCAGGACGTCATGATGTGTGCAGTTCCGGGGGGTCCTTCCCTAACCAGTGACTCGCCGTCACTATCGTCGTCTGTGACTTCGCAGTCATCACCGACCTCGGAAACCGACCTTTCCAACCTGTCGTCAGATTCCTCCACCACTCTAGGTGCTGTGATCAAGCTTTGTATTCAACGATACTACGAGATATTTGATGAGATCAAGGATCGCTCTGAACCTGTACCATCCTCAAGACACCTTTCGAGGTCACCTTCCCCATCATTCTCTTCCGGCTCATCGGCGTCTATATCGAAACCGCCTCGACCACTATCCCTTAACGTCGATGATGAGGAAAGTATTGATGATGCTATGCTTGTCATGCCCATCGGTCCTGCAGGCAACTCCTCATGGAATTCCAGCGTCAGGGAAGGTCGTACACCGAATATCACCATGACATTTGGTGTTGGAAATGCACGTAGCCCCATATTTCCGTACCAGCCTCGCCAGCGCAAGTCCCCCATCACCGCTGTCGGTGTACGATCCGTAAACAATGACCACAATGGTGCAGGCTACAGCTTCAGTGCGCGCAGTCGAGCCAGATCCACGATTAGCATCGAAGGGATCGGAAATGGACTTGGAAGTGGGCGAGGCTCCATTTCGATTGGGCGTGGAATGTTACGGAAGGCGTCAGGATCTGGAGTGGAAGCACTGGGGATCACTGCGGGAGGGTTTTTCACCCCGCCGACATCCTCGCCCCCATTGCCTGTCTCGGGGCAATTCGTTCAGAGCTAGTTGACGGGTGCTCAAGGTATTTGTGATTCTCTTTCATGATATCTATGGTTGTTTTTTTGTTGGTGCTGGGATCTGTTTTAGTTGAAAGCATGTTATATACTCGAGTGGCCAGGTGCCGCACAATCTATACCTTTACTGATTAGGACCACGGCGAGAATGTGCGAATCTCTTGACGTTCTAGTCATGGATGCCCAGTGCTCACTGGCTCGGAGCGGGAACGAGTCTCCCTGCAGGCAGATGACACCGATTCTACTACACGCTGTGTTTCACAACTCCTAACACTGGCAGTTGAGTGTGTCGGTGCTTCAGGGGCAATATCAACCACAGCAAGCATGTTGCCAACTTGAATTCACAGGTGGCGAATGCTCACAAAGTTCGGGCCTCGAGGCCTCCATTCATCCGTGCGGCTCAAGCGTGCTCCCGTACAACTACAGTGGACAAAACCCTAGTCGCAACGACAGCGGTTCCCCATCAACTTGTCATAATTACAGCCTTCGCACATGAGCGAGTCTATAGACAGCGCAGCTCCGCTTGTTCTCGACAATCTCGGGCTAAACCTCCAGACAACTGTGCCTTCTGCCATAAGAAAACATGGACTCGAATGTGCTAGGTACGTGAGGAGTTACTTGTGTCAGGACTGACTCTCATGCCTGTATCAGTCGCTCAGTGGCAACTACCCTCAATGACTCGCAGGGAAGAAAGGTGTCGACCTCCGTAGACCCGGAGTCGTAAGTTCACCCTGTGGGTACTAGTGAGTCCGTGCGCGGGGTTGACTGGATACACGCAGTCCTACAAATGGCTGGGCAAGGATCAAACATCCAGATTGTGGCGTATACTATGTCAATAGAGAGAAGGTATGTCACGCGATATTATGCCTCCTGGCAGCTGCGCGCTCATGACCCGGTAGCGTTTGTACACATCATCCGATGTGTTCAATCCCAGAGTACACTCCCTGATCGTGGAGGCCGCTGACATATTTCAAAGGAGTTCGGCTTTACAAGCTCTGCTCGCATACCAGGACGTTGGCATTGTCTTGGATGCGCAACAGGTCATGGGGGCTACGAAGACTGCTTATTATTGCGTCTCTCATGCTGACCGGCGTATCTTCTGGCTCGAAGGCATCGGGCACGATCAAGTCGATATCCCATGTACATCACCAAACAAGTGTATGGAATCCAAGGGCTTGAGAGCGCATTGTTCGTTCGTGTTGTCAGGTCTGTGGTCTTCGTGGCTAACTATCTCCAAGGTGTTGAGGCTCAGTACTGGTGGGCCAACCTTCGGTCAACAGTCATAAGATAATGGTTGAGTGATTTATAGGAGGCACTGTGAACTATTTCCAACGACCTTCACTGTTACCAAGGATGTCACTGGTGAACTAAAAGACATCTTGCTACAATCCGCAGCAGGTCAAAGAAGAGTTTTTACCTTCTCATTCTCTCACATGCAAATATCCATACAGATAGGCTTTTGGTTAAATTTTCGACATCACCATATGACAAGGATGACTTAGCATACATGCTGAATGTGGTCAAAGACGTTGAAGGTGAGCACTCGTCTAGCTGTCTTGAATCAACTAATTATTCGTATATAGCGGACGTCCGGGAAGGAAGTGGATATTCCTCTTGGATTATTGGTATGATCGATGCGATTGTCTGTTAGCCCTTATCTCACCTCCTTCGTGCGCCAGCAAGGTTCATGTCTCTCTACAGTAAGGCAGGAACCACGCTGTAGCGCCATCGCTCTCATACCGAATCTTTGACGCATCTAGATGATGGAGTGTTGCGAAGCTCATATGGCCAGGGCGACGATTATTTCGATATTGAGAACACTGGGCCAAGTATTGGCCCTTACGAACGCCCTTATCTTCTGGCTATCCTCGCGCCCTTTTTGCTCAAGTCTCCTGATGTGTATGCAAGAGAGTTGCACTCGTTTCACGACAACTTTACCCCAGCGCGCTGGTCGAAGTTTGTCCACAAGGTTGATCAGAGCATTCGTGACTCCAATTTGCTGGTATTTTGTGTTTCTCTTCCCTTCTCTTTTACAAGTCCTGACACAACATCTTCTAATCAAAGGCAACTGTACTCCTGAGCACAAACATGGGGCTCCTCTCATACAGTGACGATGGCAAGATTGGCGGAAATAATTCGCCATCTGCGACACAGATCATCGCTTACATTTCGATCATCTGCAGTGCTGGAAGCATCATCATAGGCCTTGCCATTTTCAAGCAATACCGTGCTAAGGGCGCTGACACTCCGTTACGAGCGGTAATACCGATTTCTATTGATGGCCAAGTGGTGTTCACCTCTTTCGCAGGTGGTAGTGCTGAAGCGTATCCTCAAGGAACCATTCGGCTTAGAAAGGCTCGCCATCATATGTTGTCTCCCGTATGTATTATTGATGTGGAGGTACGTAGAACGGTCCAGGAAAGAACACGTGGGGGGGCTGATGTGCGGGACAGTTTGATTGCATTTCTTGCAGCGTTCGGTATCATATTCTACCAGGAAACGGGTCTGCGTGTTCGTATCCCCATATCCGTGGCCCTCTTCCTGGTTTCTCTTTGCCTGTTTTTCTGCTTGCATACTGCAGGCCCCCCCGACAAAGAGGACCAAAAGCCACTGAGACGATCACGCGAAGATAGGGTTGCCCCGTTTTTATCAAGGTTTGGTTCTAGGAAACAGGACCAGTTTCAGGCTTGATACGCCCATGTTCATTATTGGCCGCTTACCCCTTTTCGACATGCTTCTATGTACGGCGGCAGGACGGCTGTTTTTATTCTTTCCCACCGCTGATCATTTGTGATGATGTACTTTCAGAAATCCTTTCTTGCTTATTTTTGAATGGATCACAGATGATCCCACGGGCGTCTCATAACATCGCACCTGGCGTATGCGAGTCCTCACGCTCATGGAGGAAAGCAGGTTCTAAGGGTCGCCATCATGTGTATCTTCTCGTTTCAGCAGGTTGCTCTGATAGAACATCGACGATATTTATATGCGGTGACTCTTCTTCGCTGAGACCACCTCCTTCTGTTCATCCAGGCGACCATCACTCATGACTGGTGAAGTATCGTACGAGGGAACTCCCTTGAGTCAGCTGTTTCATGACGAAAAGGAAGGTTGGTCTGGGTACGTGTGACTAGCGCTGCTGGTCGTCTGTAATGACAGTCGTCTTAGATATGTGGAATGGAAGAAATATCCTGATAAGAAGGCTATTGCCAGAGAAATTCTGAAGACCCACAAGTTCACTCCGATGCCTGGTCAGTACAAACAATCACCATTCTAAGCCTGTAGCCCGCAATGCGTACTGTGACCAGAGTTCCAGTTCGTTCCTCTACAAACCATGAACCCTGTTCTGATAGGATATCGTTGGAAGGAGTATCACGAAGCCTTGGGGCTCAAGTCCATTGCGGATTTCAGCTGGGAAACCGTGCAAAAAGAGAAACCTGATCTCATTCATCTGTTGGTGAATATCTCTATCAAGTCTGATTTTCTCCGCTATACTCGTTCGTTTCATGAGTAGGACTTCCTGTACAACGGTGAGACATGCCGCGATCAACTACTGCTAGGCAAGATCATGGACAACAAGTACCACTTGTATGTTGTCCACTGTTGGCACCTCCGTAGACACAGCTTGATTCCTCATCAGCGTTCGGAATCATGGGGGGGTGTGGCAACACTAGAGTCTAAGAAAGACCCTGCATGCTCACACTATACCTCAACTAGTAGACAATAGTTCGAACCAAGAATGTAGGCCAAAACCCACAAGAACTTGACTAGAGTTCTTGGGGCGTATTCATTCACCCTTATATACTAAAGCTACATGGTCCGTGCGCATATGCGCAACATATTACTAATACTATGTATGATAAGAGCGGATATTGCTATTCGCTTGCTATACTTGTTATCTATTCTACAAGGTTTAATGTGATTATGTGAAATGGTGAAATATGTGAAGATGTGATATTGTGAAGGTGTGAAGAGGTGAAAGGGTAAGGGGATAGGTAATTCCCATGGTCACGTGCATGTTCCCACAGTCACGTGACTGGAAAACGAATATTTACTGAAGGGGCGCTCAGCAGCTCAACTTCATAAATATAGTGAAAATAAATATTATCCACCAAGACAGGGGCTTAAAGCGAGCGCACAGCAGCTCAAGCTTTGTGTTTCTAACAGGGGGTACCAGACATCGACGAAGACCTATTCAGGCTTGAAATTGGTGGTTTGGTCAGGAACTCGGTTTCGCTCTCCTTGAAAGACCTCAAAGATCCGGAGAAGTTCCCGTGGGTGCCTTTTACTAACCAATCTCGATGGTTGACGACACCCTGAAGTCAATGTGAGGTTACTGTCACTCTGCAGTGTAGTGACATCATGCGGGTTTAGGTTTAGCGCATGAAGCTATTCCTTACAATGCCAGGTCGAGCGTTCAATCCTGGCCAAGTCCAATTCTTTTACTATAGGGGTGTTTGTTCGTATAGGAGAGGCAACATCAAATTGAGCAGATCTGGGAGTACCCAGGCGATGGAGATGAGCTTATCAACACCCCTTGGGGTGAGAGCCATGTGCGTGCTTGATGCTCAGAGTTGCAGGGATCGATGATGTTGACCACGAGCGACCGTGACAGTGGTACTGCAGTGTACCGAGGTGTACCTTTGAAGAAAGTCCTCAAGAAAGCTTGCGGAGGTGTCCTTCCCGAATGCCAACACCTCGAGTTCATTGGGGCGGATATGTACTTCAAGTGAGTCTTTAGTTTTGCATTTTCGTTGCTAAGCCGATTTTATGATTATCTGCAGGAAAGGCGACGTGTATAACTACGCTGTGTCGGTTCCATACCGAAAGGTCCGAGCCAACGAAGAAGTGCTTTTGGCATGGGAAATGAATGGAAAGCCCCTTCCTAAGATTCACGGCGCACCGTTGCGTATGGTGGTTGCTGGATACATCGGCGCTCGTAGCTGCAAATGGGTCTATCAAATCAATGCTCTTGCTGAGGCAAGTATGGGGCCGGTTCAATCCCAGGAGTACCTCTATTACACATCGCAAGTTCGTCGACCTTGGTCTTCACGAGCAGCGGACCATCTGACGCCACGCCAATCCAGATAGGCAAGCAGAATGCGAAGTACTCCAATGGGTTTTCGATCCAGCAGATGCCTGTTTCGTTTGCGTTGTTCCGTGGAGGTTATGAAACCATGCTGACTCTGACCTTCATCACGCAGGAGTGCTATGATCTCGCCCCTTGATAAATCCGTTATAACCCACGACGAATTCATCGAACTGAAGGGCTGGGCCTACAGCGGTGGCGGCAACTGGGTCGAAAGGGTAGAGGTTTCTCCCGACGGGTATATGCTTTTCGCAAGGTTGCTGTCGTCGTACTAATACGCTGTTCCCAGCGGCCATGTTTGGTACGCCGTCGATGAAAACGATACGACGGAGAAGGTAAGGTGTGACTTCTTGACACCTTGCAGATTTTGAGGGCACTTGCGCTCTTAGCACTATCACGCCTGGCGACTCTGGAAGATAAACTTGCCAGTGGACGCCGAAGGTTGGCTCGAATTCTGTGTCCGTGCATGGGATTCTTCGAACAACACAGAACCCACATTCGTTCGTTCTGCATGGAAGTACGTCACATTCATATCTGGGAAGCTGTGGTCTGACATGACCGTGCAGTTGGGACCTCCACGTCACATCTTCCTGCCATCGCATCAAAATTTATAGCGTCAATAGGACGAAGGCTGGAACGAAGAAGAGGCTCGAAGAACTGGATGCCAGAGGCGAAGGGATGGAGCCTTTGTCCAGGCCACTGGAGCATGCTCTCGAGGACCGCGACGAGTATCTAGCTGCACGCCGCCAGCACCCGCGTGAGCCGCTGAACTGATGCTGTATAGCTTGCGTGCGACACAAGAATTCTGGAGAAGCAGTCCACACCGTCTGTATAATAGGTACACAAGCTATGCGAGCTCGTCCTTCCAAATTACACGGTGACCAACGTCTACCTCTGCGGCTGACATCTCTTCTAGAGCTCTGAATCCTGTTCTGAAATACAACGCACGCCCAGCAACGATGTTATCGTACATTGGCGGCGTCGCCACCTTCTCGAAGTATTTCATTTAAGAACTCGATGTCGACGTTTGTCCGCGCCCATTCCAAACATGCCTTTACCAATTTGCCTCTAATACCTTTCCCCCTGTGCGCAGGGTGTACCCACATCGCAAACAGATTGACCTCCCACTCCAGCCTCGTTCAAAGGGGCCAGGAAGGAATGGGGCAGCACCGAAGGTCCCAATATAGTGGCTGTCCCTATCGACTCTCGCATCCTGGTTGGTATCCTTGAGCACGTCACGGTGAGATGCGTCGAGCACGGGCGCGACGAACGTCTGCTTGCAAGGCAAATCCAGCCACGCGCGCTAGACGTCCTCTGTGAAGGCCAGCTCGCGTGCATAGGGAGGTTGAGCTGAAGGAGCTGGGATCACGTTGAAGCGCGGTGAGTCTGAGTTTCCTTGTAATGCGGCGAGCGTGGACGAGGACACGGGTGCATTGACCGAGGAAGTTGTACATCGCCTTTGAACAGGTTGTGATCAGATATATAGGCGGAACATATGCACAGTAGAGTGGCAGTGGCAGCGACGCTGATCAGCACTACAATGCGAAGGGGAAACGAAGAAGTCCGACAGCCCGAGCCTAGCGACTCGGTGCGCTTAATTGACATCCGCCATTCCCAACCGCCGCCATGCAATACAGTCGCTGCCACCGACGGAGGCGCCCTTCCAACACGTTGCCGCACTCCTTCGAGTGTCTTCGCCAGATCAACTGGATCTCCCTGCTGTCTACACGTTTCCGCGCGGACCGTCCCGTTCCGTTCACCACAATCGTCTTGAAGCTTTGGGTCTCGCATGGCAGCACACCATCGCTTCCGCGAGTCTCCACCATATTGAGTTATTTCGATTTGTCGGAACGACGCACGTCCGTCCAGGACATTATCGGATGCATGAGCAACCTCGAGGACTCGTAGATTCAGGAAGGCATCTGCCTTGTGAAAACGACTGATTTGAGCCTCACTCGGGCACGTCCCAGAAGAACCTTCGGCAGCTTCGGAGGAGACTGACCTTATGTTGGTCAAGCCCGTTGCATGGTTGCATTTTACCCCTGTGTTTTTTGAGCTGGTGCCCGCATCCTCTATTGGATTTTTTTGATCCTTTTTGTCGCCACCTAGAAGAAATGAGGAACGTCCGTCGTCACTTTCGACAGAAGATGTAACACTCCTAGGTATTGGGTTGCATCTCCTGTCGAAAGTAACGAGAGAGTGTAGTTGGCAGTTTGCTCTTCCTCAGAACTTGAACTTTTCCTCAACCAGAACAAATCCAAAATGAGAAAAATGAATGGGATGATCACCTGCTGAAATGATGCCGCGGGTAAGCCGAGCGGAGTAGAATTCGGCATCCGAGCCTAGTGAATGGGCGTGAGTGGTGTACAGCCGACAGCAGTGTAGTATGCCCACTCCTGAAACCCCCCAGAACGCAGCACCACCGCCAAAGCCCATCGACCCCGACGACGATCTCGACGATCTGGATGGTCAGCTGTTTTCTGCATCTGCCGTTCTTGGTTTCTTACTATCGACAGATGTGCTCGACCAATTCGAGCCCCGCGTTCAGCCCAAGGCGGCACAGGCAGATAAACTGGCAGCAGGCGAGGGAGACGGGGGGGAAGAAGACCTTCTAAGCTCTGAATTCGCAAATGAACTTCTGCGTGGCATGTACGGGAAGACAAGCGAGCCAAGTGCTTCCCCCGCCCCTCCAGACAACTCGTTTCAAGCCCATATCCGTCGCACCGTTGACAAGCTCAAGTCTTCCGAATCTGATCTCACCTCTTCCTCCGATTCCTTGGGCGCAGACGAAGATGCGTTGCTGCAGCAGCTGGAAATGCTCGGGCTAGGCAAAGGAGAAGGCTCTGAGGCCGAGCTTCAGAATGCTTTAGAGGCAATGATGTCCCAGCTGATGAGCAAGGACGTGTTGTATGAGCCTTTGAAAGAGTTGGACGACAAGGTGTGTGATTACTCATTCTACAGCTCTCCTTCTCTTATGGTTGACATGCGAACGCGTCGTTGACCATGTGTCACGGACAAAATAGCTCCCCCCCTACCTCACCTCCCATCCGGAGCTTCCAGCTTCCGAACGGGAGAGGTACGAGAAGCAGATATCGTGTATCAAGCGAATGCTTGAGGTTTTTGATACGCCGAACTTCGACGAAAACGACGCCAAGACTAGTGACGCTGTGGTGCAATTAATGACGGAGGTGGGTTCATCGGATCTGTCACCATCGAGATGGATGCGCGTACTCATTCCTCCCACCTTGGCGTTCGCAGCTCCAAACGTACGGCTCGCCTCCGGACGAGATCATGGGGCCTCTACCACCTGGGTTTATGAACGGCGACAACGGGTTGCCAGACATCCCCGAGGGGTGCGTGGTCTGTTGAACTAGTTCAACAGACCACCTGTTCTGTTCTGCCGTGATGGATGTAGCATAGATTAGGAATACGGCCGTATTGATACTCCTGACAATATGTGTAGACTCTACTTGATATCGAGGAAACAGTCGTTCTTTCATACTGCCAGCGTTGGGCGTCAGAGCAAGGATTATGTGGACATCAGCAGTTTAAATATTTTATACACTTTGCTATTGACAGCAATGTCCACTCAAAAAACGTCGTGGGCCGACGATGTAGAAGAGCTCGCAGAACCCATCAACGACGACGTCGACGACAACGGGATACGCACAACGATCGAGTACGCGATCAACGACGAAGGGAAGAAAGTCAAAGTGAGCATCACCCTTCCTCCGTGCCTCGGGTTTACCGACCGCCTACATACAGATCACTCGCAAAATCAAGCGGACGCTGCAGAAATCTGTCGTGGAACACACCGTCGCTGAACGTAAAAAATGGCCAAAGTTCGGCAAGGAGAGGGGGAACAAGGAGGGTCCCGATCGTGCTACGACGACCGTCGGTGAGAACGTCGTGCTCAAATTGACCGCTGGGAACAAGGTGCGCCTGTGATTCCTGCTCTCGTAGTTGATGCCCACACGCGATCCAGTCAGCAGAAAGCGAGCCAACCGCCGAGCAAAGTATCAAAACCGAGCTTGCTAAAGCGGGTGCTGGCAAGGTCGTTTGTCGGCTGTGTAAAGGAGACCACTTTACAGCCAAGTGTCCTTACAAGGATTCCCTCGCGGGCCTCGAGACTGCGGACATTCCCCCAACAGACGACCCCTCCACCGATACTCCTCCTGTCGCAACATCGGGCGGCAAGTATGTACCTCCGTCGATGCGTGCAGGTGGCCGCGGTGCTGGAGAGTCAATGAATCGCATTGGTGGAACCGGCTCACGAGAAGACCTCCCCACGCTCCGTGTCACGAATATCTCGGAGGAAACGCAGGAAAACGACTTGCGCGACCTCTTCGGTGCGTTCGGCCGCGTGGCAAGAGTCTATGTCGGCCGCGACAGGGAGACTGGTATTGGAAAAGGCTTTGCATTCGTTAGCTTCGAGGACAAAGCAATTGCGCAGCGCGCGATGGAGAAACTGAACGGAAAGGGATATGATAACTTGATTCTGAGCGTACAATGGTCCCGTAAGTGGCTGGCATTCCCTCTCCTCTTTCTATGCTGATGAGCATGCTGCAGAGCCGAGACCGGAAGGGCGATAACATATGACCTGTACTGAGGTGCCTATGCTTGTCAATGCTCCACCCCCAAAGCGATAGAAGAGCTCGCAACATCTGCTGTACGGTGTATACCCGTTGGTTCGTTGCACTCGTGTTCTTCTGATCTGTGGCGAATGCCATGGTAGTATTCACTGCATACATGAATATGGGCGTGCTTCATACGTAGCTAATTTATTTGGGACACCCTGCGAATTGAACGACAACTCGACGTCGAGCCATCACCAGTCCTTCAACCAAAACGCAAATGCAGCAGCACAGTTCGGGCGGGACTCTGCCAGTCGTCTACATCGTGTCCGACGAGTTGGTCAAGGTAAGTGCGACTCGGGGGGACCGTCCAGTTCAACGGCCTTTGCCCAGGTGTCGTCGCTGCTGCCTTCGAATAAAAACCGTTCGCTACTGGTGCATTCATTGATCCGCGCATTCGACATCCAGTCGTTGGCTACTCCCGATGGCGACAAGTCCTTCAGATTCCTTCGTCCCCGCCAAGCAACGAACAAGGAGCTTTTGGCTTACCATACTCGCGATTACCTTGATTATGCCTTGAACCCTTCCATCGAGCACGAATCCCTATCTCAGGCTGCCGAGTTCGGCCTCGATGACGTGCGTGTTCAACTCAAGTGCCATGGTTGGTCATGGGTGTGTTTTATACGCAGACTAGGATTGCCCTCCATTCCGAGGAATGCATGAGTATATACAACTGGTAGCAGGAGCAACGTTGACGGCGGTCGATGCGATCAAGGATAACTCGTGCGATGTTGCTGTCTGCTGGGATGGAGGCAGGTCAGTCACGTTACACGTTTTCCCTGCAGCTCTTTTCAAAAATACGATCAAACGAATCTAGACACCATGCGCAGAAATCGCACGCTTCTGGGTTTTGCTACGTGGCCGACTGTGTCCTAGCTATCCTTGCTCTGAGACGCATTCAACCATCCCCGCCTTCGGTGCCCCCGCGGAGATCTCGCGTGATGTACCTCGATTTGGACCTGCATTTTTCGGATGCGGTCTCACATGCGTTTCATAATCCAAGTTTGACTACGGCATCTCAGGTTCTGGTAAGGAATCTCAGTTTCACGGGGCTGATTTGATGCGAATGGGCACTTCAGACGTTTTCGATTCATCACGCCGCTCCTGGTTTCTTTCCTGTATCTTGTCTTTCAGCGCTACCGAATCCTGATGACGCCTCTTTCGACCCGTTCACATTATCTCTGTCGCTTCAAAGAGGGGCTTCCAGCCGGACATTTGCTCGAGTGTGGTCGGTCGTCGAGAGCATCAAGGATACGTTTCTCCCAGACTTCATCGTGGTCCAATGCGGCGTGGACGGACTTGCGGGCGACCCTATGGCCACTTGGAACTGGTCACTGGGCGGCCCAGGGTCCCTCGGATGGTGCGTTGATAGAGTAGTGCATGGCTGGGCGGGAAAGAAGCTCCTTCTCGGAGGCGGTACGTGCCATCGTTCACCATGGTGTCGCTGCCAAAACTTCTGGTCAAGGAGGATACAACTCCCCGAACGCCGCGCGAGCTTGGGCGTTCCTGACGTCGGTCGTGGTAGGTGGCTGGACAGTGGAGTTGTCGAGCTCACGAAATCCCCTTTTAGGCTGGGAGACCGCTTCCTCTAGATTCGGAGATTCCAGACCACGGTGCGTTTCCTTTGTATCGGCCGTCATTTACGTTGGATGTCCCTGCTGGCAACATGCAAGACCAAAACTCGGACGAATACTTGCAACACGTCGAACATATCTTTGGAAGAGTGCAAACTGCATTGCAAGGACGGCTTTCGGGAGAGATACAATCATAGTGCACGACGAAGACTATTTGGTTTATGGTAGATTACAGACGGCGTGATAGGCTCATCATCCAGCAACTTTACAAGATGTAGGCAGTCGACGCTGTGACAAGGTTCGCAGGGACAGAAGTGATTGGGGAGAGTGTATAAAATGGTCTTTAGAGGGTCCTAGCAATGAAGCTGGTTCGTGCCATTGCAAGTGCTAGGCAAGTATTCAGTACCTCGAAGGGTCGAACTGTAATATCATGGTCTTGAATCCCACTGGCCCCTGTGTGGAAATGACTGGCCACTGCACGTGACCTTTCCTCGAGGGTCTCCTTGGTCTTACACTCACATCAGCAAGGCTGGCGAGCTTGCTATGCCGTCGCGAACTGTGTAAAATACCTCGTTTGTTAATCCTTCGTCCCTTCCATCGCTCGCCAATCTTTTTCTCAATGCTCTGGAATGCTTCTGTCCTCAGCACTGCTTCCTCCGACACTGAGCCAACCGTCGTGGTCACCTTTGACTCTGCCAAGTATATTTTCAATGTGGGCGAGAATACCACCCGGGCCTTCCTCCAGAGCCGGCAGAACTGGAAGAAAACGCGTGCACTCTTCCTCACTTCTGTCGGCACTCAACGTGCCAGTGGCCTCCCTGGTAAATCCTACTTCATCATCCATTTCATTTCGTATTAATCATTTACCAGGCTTCTTCATGACCTTGGCTGATGCCGGTCAATCCCAGGTGCAGATCACCGGTCCATCTGGGCTCTTGCATTTGATGGCTTCCATGCGCAAGTATACTTACCGGTGAGCTGTGCCATATATCTCACATCTCTATCGCGTCACAAACCTTCTCAAGCGATAACCTCGTCCTTACTCCTACCGAGGTCCCCCTCATCCCATCACATACTGAATCTGACGAGCTACCCGTCTACAAGGACGACAATATTTCTGTTTTTGTCCTTCCCGTCGTTCCCCAAGAATCTCCTTCGCAAGCTGCCGACCCTCTCAGTGATGTTGCGGGCTCGTTCAAGCGAAAACGTGAAGATTCGCCTGAACGACCGTCCAAGCGACTGTCGAATCAATTTGGCACGGATCCACTCGCAGACGACACCATGGCCGCGACGGAATCCTTGCGCGCAACTGCACCCGATTTTGATCCAGCGTCGTTGAGCGGCGAGGCAGCCCAAGCATGGAGGAAACTTGTCATTCAATCCATGTTTCCTGCATCTCATGTGTTGTCGGCGGCGACGGACCAGAATGGCCAACGGAAGCAGAAAGCGAAGAACCGCAATGTCAACCCTACGATTGAAGCCTCGTCAACCGTTGCCCGCGTTGCCTTCCCACCGAGGTTTGGTAAACCGCTGCCAGTTCCTGAACGAGCGCTCATCGGCCCCTCCGATCCGACTCTCAAGCCGACGGTTGCGTATGCCATTGTAGGGCCCCGCGTACGTGGAAAATTCGACGTGCGAAAGGCCGTTGGTTTGGGTCTGCCCTCTGGCCCATTGCGCGCAAGACTTGTCAAGGGAGAGTGTGTGACTGTCCAGGTCAAAGACAATGATGGCAACGTTGTTGATCGCGAGATAAAACCAGAAGATTGCATTGGAGAGAGCGTGACTCCAGCGGTGAGTTCATTTACGTGCTCCTATTAGATGAGATGGTAATCTTTTGTAGGTAGTGCTATTGTTCGACACGCCGACGTTGGCTCACATCCCTGCCCTGCTTTCGGGTTTTGGCGATTCCGGACGTTTTGCCAAGTACGTGTGGAGACACGCGAAGGATTCCAGACAACATATAGTCCGAGCGATATTCCATTTATGTGGGGATGGAGTTATCGAAGACGAGCGCTACAAGACGTTCATGAACGACTTTGGGCCCGATGTACATGTGTGTAATCAAATTCTCCATGTCGGAAGATGTATCACCGATCATATACAAGCACATCGTCGCTTCGCGTAGGCATCTTCCGAATCCGATCACGTTTACCAGCGCTGCATACAGTCAGCTTCGACTCAACCAGCTAGACCCCAATATATTTCCCGTACAAAAGTTTTCGTGCGCCGCAGACCAGGCTTTAAGTCGTACGTTCTCACATGGCTGTTCTGCATCAAACTCAGTGTTTTTGAAGATGTTCCTGGACTGCCTGCTAGCGTCACTGCTATGCAGACAAATATGCTGATTAACCTGCATCCTCCACGTCCTCCAGCACTGAATACAGATGCCAAAAAATTCGATCTTTTCCATCCTGCAGTGGCTCCAAATTCTGCGTTTGTTTTGCCAGAATTAACCCGGACCACCTTTGCGAACGCTCAATCGTATGTCGCCCGCGCAGAACCCGAGAAAATCTGCGGCGGAGACGTGACGATATGTCCATTGGGGACGAACAGCGCAATGCCCAGTAAATATAGAAACGGTGATTCCGAACATTTCGGTGTCCCCGATGTCACGCTCACGTATTTTTCAGTTTCTGCAACGCTCATCCACATCCCTAATCACGGCTATGTTTTACTTGACGCTGGGGAAGCTACGTGGGGTCAACTAGCTCGAAAGTTCGGAGACGACCTCTCGTCAACCTCCAGTGTATGGCACGTCCTCCGCGAGCTGAAGTGCGTCTTTATCAGTCACATGCACGGTGACCATCACATCGGCTTGGCGAAGATATTAGCAATGCGACAACGAGTAAGCATTCAGTGTCAGCACATCGTATTGCACTGACTGAATGTTTTGCAGCTAGACCCACCTTCCGACAGGCCACTGTACGTCGTGGGTAACGACAACGTTTTTCTGTATCTGCACGAATACGCAGCCCTCGAGGAGCTTGGGCTCTCACCCGATTCGAAAAGTCCCGTCGTTCCGATCTCGGTGGACGCCGTTCATTGGAAGAACGATCTCTCCTCTCCTCGAGTATCCTGCAGGCACGCATCCACTCGGACGTTCCGTCGTACTTTTGCTGAATCGGAATTTGTTTTTCAGTTCCACCACTTTAGCTCATCGTGATCTGTGCGCCTCGCTGGGCCTGGAAAGCTTCCGAAGTGTGGATGTAACACACCGAACGAGCTGTCATGGCGCGATCATCAAGCACGCGGACGGATGGAGCATCGTGTAAGCTCGCATGCGTGACGCCATCATGTTGTGTCATCTTGTAACTCACCGACACTGATCAGATATTCGGGGGACACCATTCCCACACAGAAACTGGTGCAAGCGGGAGAGAACGCGACGCTCCTTATCCACGAGTCCACCATGGCTGACGATCAGGCCGAGATGGCCGCCGCCAAGATGCATAGCACTGTCGGTCAGGCGATCGAGATCGGTAGAAGGTGCGCGTGCACTCCCCCCTTTGTCTTGCGTGACGAAAGTCGGCGCGCGAACTGACGCCGGTTGTCGGTCAGGATGAGGGCTCGCATCGTCCTCCTCACCCACTTTTCTGCGCGGTATCCGAACGTCCCTCCGTCTGTGATGACGGAACGGAGTCCTGGAGATCCAACCCTGGCGCTGGCCTTGGATCACGCTCACATCAGGATCGACGACATGTGGAAGATGAACGTCTACATAAAAGCCATCGAGCAGAGCTTCACCGACCTCGAGGACGACGACACGACGCAGGCGGTGGAAGTCGATCTCCCATGACATGTCACGTATCACATAGTATTTCTAGAGATGCGATTACGCTATGAGCGATCTCTTCCCCTCTCTTATCCCACGACGTCCTATGGAGATCAGTGGCCTCGTGGGTGCACTCGGGCGTGGCGCGCGGCGAGTCGGAGGATAGCAAACCGATGGTGTCGTTGCAAAGGTCTAAAAACGAGCGGCAGCCAGCAGTGAGCGACTGTATTTTGTCAGACGGCGTCGAGCCCGGCAAGGAGGACAGAACGACGGTCTGGTTGGCGGCGTCGTCCTTGATGAGCAGCCCGAGCAGAATCGCAGTGTATCCTCGCAAAAAGGTACGTTCGGGAGGATCGTGTGCGCCATCGTCGGAGGATTGGACGTGCAACGTCGTGAAGCACTCCAGGAGCGATCTCTGGCGAGCGCATCGACAGGCTCGAACGCAGAGGCGGGAGCCAGGACACACGGGATCGATCGCTGAGAAGAAAACCCCCACCAAAAAAAGGCAAGCTCGTGAGCGCGCGCGAACGCATCGAAGCGAGGGCTCACATTCGACTCTGCAAGAGACCGCCACCTTGCGGCTCGAAGTCGCCCAGTTCATGACGAGTCCCAAGGCGAGACAGAGGAGATCGAAGGCCTCGACCGAGCTCGTCTGTAAGTCCGCGTTCCGCGATTCAGACCATCTCGCTTGGGATTGCATCGCGGTCATGGTGGCGAACGGAAGGGCATGGGATTCTTCCAAGGTTGCACCGCACCACCAGCGATCGTCGTGCGACAACAGCGTGAGGACTCGCAGGGCGCCACATAGACACTTGCGCGCTGGCGAAACCGACGATGAAGGTCTCCAAAATGGAGATCAGCGATGACGGTCTTACCTACGGACATCTCTTCGTCGTTCACACACTCTCGTAGGAAGGCTGAGGATACGAAACAGAGCGACATCAGCTCTGACGCAAATCCGTCGATGTGGGATAAACTACTCGAAGAACGGTGGCCAGCAGCATCGGCAGAGGACCAATGTCCGAGGAGGTACGAGTCAAGGAGGCGGAGGCAGGCTTCGATATGGTAAAGGGATGGCACATCGCTTCGAGGTATGCTGGCGGGCGGTAATAGGGGCAGGCCGGATTCGTACGCAGTGATACGTGGTTCCAAGAGACCAAGTTCCGACCTCAAACTTGCGAGCAAGGCAGGTAAGTGCTGGTCTGTTAAAAAGGACGGGAGGAGGGCAGCAAGGGTATGGGAAATGAAGAAGCGTGCCGAGGGCTACGGCTCATGAGACCGAGCGTGACAGAATCGCCACTTGGGACGGACCTGGTTTGCAAAGGATTCCTTTGACGCTAATCTCGCAAGCGACTTGAGCTTCACGGGCATATCTCAGTTCCGAGCATAGATTGAAGTCTCGAAAGAAACTGACCGCTGGAATCTCCGTCCTCGAAATGCCATAAGACTTGAGGTCGTCATCTTGAGTGGTCGCAAGAGCCAAAGCAAGGACGTCCCTCCTGTGATCAAAGGAACTCAATATTGCCACCAGGGTGGATATAAAGTCCTTGTGCTGAGCTACCTCCATGAGGGTGCGGGGATCCCTTGCAGCTAGTGCGGCGAAGAAGGCGATAGTGGCGTCGAAGATCTGAGGAAAGAGTGGAGGAATGGATTGATCGGACAGATGCACGCATACCTTGTCACTGGCGCCCGCCCTCGCTGCCCAGAATTTATCCCATGTACGGATGTAAAAGTCGGACGTTTTTGCACGCCTGCTGAAATCTGGATCGCAGAGTTTGTTTACAACTTCGAGGGCGCTTTGATCATGTGTGAGGAGGGGAGTTGAGAACAAGGAAGAGATGCCGACCTGGCTCGTCGGAGGCCAATTGCGCATGAGCTGTCGAGGGCCTCGAAGAGATAGCCAACCTCGTCGAGAAATCTCCTGCTCTGACCCTTGCTTCTGAGTTCTGTGATGCTCTTCAGGTCGTTCATCATACCGGCAGGTAAGGAAGGCTCGGACGGGTTGCGTTGGAGGGGTGCGGGCACCTGCTGGGAGGGAGGGGGGTCGTCTTCAGAGTTGTCGATGCCCCAACGGGTGCGCAGGTCGGCATAAGAGTCGTGGGGTTCCGTGTCGTCCTCGAGGGCGGCCAACGGGTCTGCATGGGGGACGGGGAGCGCGAGGAGGAACGAGCGGGACGAGCCTGCGTATGTTCTGGCGTGTCGGGGAGGGAGTGGCTGTGGAGTGGAGGATTCGGGGGAGGGGTCGCGCTCGGGGAAGGAGGTCGGGAGAGAGTGCGGCGACGCCCGGCGGGCCAATGGCGTCGACGGCGACGGAGAGAGCGGCAGCGGAGGGTGGACCGTGCGGGGGCGACTGAGCATGCGCCCGACGATGCGGAGGTGGGAGGGGGT
>JBBPOI010000026.1:0-45655 GCA_038091355.1 Phylloboletellus chloephorus | reverse complement strand
AGTTGGTGACTCACAAGCTTTCGCATCGGTGAACGCCATGATCGTCGCCAGCAAGCCTGCGATAGCCGGCCGACTCATGATGTTGCGGTCAGAAAAGAAAGGATTAAGCCCTATCGTGCCCTTGCCCATGTGTACCAACCCTTGTGCGATACGAACTACGAACAAACAGTCGGGCTCCTTGTAGTAGTACCCAGCAAGTTGCCGGAGCATCTGAGCAAGACGAGCGTTGTTGGTTCCAGCACCGACTAGACCCATTGCAAAGATGGCGTTGAGCGCAACTTGGAGGTCGTTATCGTGACTGTATTTCGAGAGCGTGTCGAGCACCGGAAGTTGTGGATTCGAAGCGCTGATCAGACCGAGAGCTAGAGGGACAGATTTACGGATGATGGGATCGCCATAGTGCATCTGTAGTTGCTCACTATAAGTGGGCTGTATGCTGCAAGTTCTTTAATCTTACCAGGTGGTTGAACTGTCGCATAGACATTTCTGAACCGATCTCCTCGCCCATTGCGATAATAGAGATGCCAAGCACTGCGAATGACTGGAAGGTATCGTCTGGCTTTTGCGCGTCCTCCTTCTTTGCCTCCTTCTTCTCTTCTTTCTTCTCCTCCTTCCCCGCCTCCTCCCTCTCTTTGACGGCTTCTAGGTGTTCGCCGCAAAGATGGAGGAGTCTCTGTACTCGCAATACGTTGCCTGTAGCGGCAAACGAACAGACCTCCACAAGGATCTGAGCTTGCCTTGAGATCGGGTGCTCGATTGCTTTGAGGGTTTCAAGCGTTGCATCCGACGCATCCTGAAGTCCTAGAAGTCTCCCAAGGTCAACATTACATCCACTCAAGGGTCATAGCGAACATATTCACCAACGTAAAGAAACGCAAGCCCTAGAGCCAAGAAGCGTCCCCACTTGTCTCCAAGCGACTTCTCGTCTCTTTCCATCAGGGTTTGGAGAATGGTGCTGGTGATTTCACCGTTACCACTACCGACGAAAACGAAGCCAAGCGATAGAGCGCTCAGTGCGGCAACCTCCATTGAAGTAGACTCATCTGCCACCGCAGGGAGAAGCAGATTAAGTAGGTCTTCACGATGCGAGCCGGCGTACGCCAACCCCAGACCCACGATAGAGGCAGTTTTAAGATACAGCGACGGATTTGTCGTGTAGTCCCCAAGAAGGGCGAGCGCAGCGTCGGCTTCCGTACGGACACCTGCGTTCAAAAGACCTGTGGCGAGAAGGGCACCAGCCTTGATATGTTCCTCAGAAGAGTACGTGTATTTATCGACGTGACTGAGACCAATATCCGTGTCCCAAAGCAAGCTGAGCCCCAAACTGGCGGCAGCACTCATCATACCTGCATTGCGTCAGAAAGTATCATGAGGCAAACATGCGGCTGACCGTGGTCCTTGTTTTTGTACACCCAGCTGCTACCCTCTTCGGCTTCAACCATGAGTTTATCGTTGCCAAACCCAGCGTTGACGAATGCGTTGACGAAAGTACCCGCCAGGTTTCCCCGGGCAGAGTCGACGTTCGCGGACAAGCCTCCACCTATTGGCAAAATAATTTTGTTCTAAATGTCAAATTAAGAAGCTGAAGGGGATGAGCGTACGCGTATTCTCCAGATGGCTCTTGTATACATCTTCCAAGCTTTTTGGTTCCGCAACACCAACTTCTTTGCCGAATTCTTTGAAGGATTTGCTCAGGTGGGTGTTGCTGAGGCATTCCATGATATCCTCCGGAAGCTCTGTTTCTGCATCGGCATCCTCCGATGCTGAGGGCTGTAGCCACTCCACTGGTATCTGAGCACGGGAGAGGAGGAGAGCGAGCTGGCGTCTCATTATCCTGGACTTGTGGCTCAGAAAATAGCGGCAAGAAGGGCAAAAGAATGTGACTAACGGGTTCCCGGATGCGTTGAAGTCTTGTCGAATCAATTCCGCATCATTTAGGCGAATTGCTACACTAAGAGCCTCAGTGAACTTGGTAAATTGAAGATAGATCTTGTGGATGGTCAGGAGGAAAGCGACGTCGTCGGGAGGTGGAAGAAGAGTTACACAGCTGACGAGGATTTAACGCGTTATCAGAAGTCGAGAATTATCGTCATTTACCGGTCCATGTACGTGCAAACGCGTCCGAACGTGTTGACGTCAACCAATCCTGCTATTCGATCTACCATTTCAAGCTCAACAAAGAGGTCCACAGCGTCAGGCTCCGCGTTATGACTGAGGAAGAAATTTGCACATTCTAATGCGAGTGCGCGCAAATCATCGATGGTCCCGGGGATATTGATAGGCTCCGATTTCGCAGTGGCATCGGCATCAGCGCCAGGGGGGGGCAAAGCTTCTTCTTCACCCTCTTGTCGAATCGTGTACTCCTCTCCAAGTTCTGCTGCAAGATGGCGAACGTATTCGTGGCCCCAGGAACCTGGCTCCGATATCGTCGATGATGGAGGGAGGAAAGACGCAGAGAGTAACCGATACCGGAGGGTCCCTCGAGGCTGGGTATCAGAGTACGTCATAGCGAGGACAGATAAGATGTCCGCAAAGAGACTCTATCAAACGATGAGACGCGTGGGGTGAATCTCAGGGAAATACGCGCCTTATCCTCTGATGGCGACCAGGTGTCAAACAGTTTCTGGAGCTCGGGGTAGTGAGGGTGGAGGAACTTGAGAGGTTTAGGAACCGATGTCATGGAGGATGTCGACGTTCTTATGAGTGCACGCAGAGTCTCGAGTGCAGGTCGATATAGCTTTGCGTTGGATTCCTGACGGAGACGTGTGTGCAAGCACGGGGTAAAGCAGGATGACGATGTACCTTCAGTCTCTCGATTAGCATCTCGAGCTCTGACTTGAGCTGAGCATCCTCGTCTGACTACGATGCAGATGGTCAATACTTGGCACGTTGATCACGTACCCGAACGCACCAGCTCCTCCTCCTCCTCCTTCTTCTCTCCATTCGCTTTGGACGTGCCAGCCTTCTTGCCTACGGGTCTCTTCTCTTCCTCTTCCTTCTTCTTCTTCGGGTCTTCTGAAGGGACCTTTATTTCTGCAGTTGGACGCTGCGCCATGTTGGAGTCTATTCGGTTGCACGGAGTAGATGAGGACGCGCGTCGCACAAGTGCACCAAAAGCGGTTGTTTGGCAAAGCCTTCCATTCCAAACAACCGCCTCCTCGCGACCCAGCCAACATGGCCGTATGTTTGTTTTTGCGTTTCGTGCAAGCTCTGTCATTTGAGTTCTTCTAACAGAGAAGAGGTAAACGCGGTCGCGGAAAGTCGGGTCGCAAGGCAGACCGGCCTGAGGACGATGATCGGGGCATGCTCGAACCGGCAGACATGAACAACGAGCGGTTCACTACATACTACCGAGCGCAGAATATCATCCCCAACGATGAATGGGACTCCTTTGTGGAGTCATTGCGGCGCCCTCTTCCTACCACATTCCGGATAACCGGAAGTAGGCAGTACGGCTGGTCACCGCTCACGGATGACGTCCTGTGCTCACCGTTATTGAAGGATTGCCCAGACCCTTGGAAATACGATCAAGGACACTTACGCACCTCTGCTGAACAATGTCACCTTCGAAGACGAGGTTGTCCCACCTCCCGCTCAAATTCCTTGGTGAGCTTGAGTCGTCCGTTCGGAGCCTAAGCATAGACGTTGTCGGGAAATACAGGTACCCGGACGGGCTTGCATGGCAATTCAATGTGTCTAAGAAAGTTCTGAGGAAATCGTCAGAGTTCAAGAAGTTCCACTCCTTTTTAGTGCATGAGACTGAGGTGGTCGGTATTATTCTTTACCGACTGGCTCGTCAATCATCTGACATGTCGCCAAGGGGAACATATCCCGGCAAGAAGCCGTGAGCATGTTGCCGCCTCTCTTTCTCGACGTCCAACCTCATCACAAGGTGAGTGAGTGCTAGCTCACGCTACAGACCTGTTGAATATTCGAACCATACGTAGGTCATCGATATGTGCGCAGCACCCGGATCCAAGGTAACTACCCTACCGTTCAATCAGTCTGCATAGTCAATTACGATATAAGACAGCTCAACTGCTAGAAGCCCTGCACGCAAACGATACAGCCACTGCAACGTCAACACCTCCCGGTCTCTTAATCGCAAATGACAGCGATTCCAGACGCTCCCATCTTCTTATTCACCAGTCTGCCCGTCTTCCGAGTCCCTGTTTCATGGTTACCAACTTGGACGCGTCGATTTATCCAGTTCTTCGGTCGGCCAAGGTTGAAAAACGTCGCTCCGTCAAGAAGACGCCAAGCCAACTATTGTTCGACCGTATCCTCTGCGACGTACCGTGCAGCGGAGATGGCACGTTGCGAAAGAATATTGGAATCTGGAAGCGTTGGCAACCTTTGGACGGGAACGGTTTGCATGGGTTCGTTCCGCCAAAGATGGCACTATAAGCACCTTCTTGTCTGATATGTTCCTCAAGGCTTCAAGTTCGTATTCTTCAACGTGCAATGCGAATGCTTGAGCCAGATGGCCGCATCGTTTACTCCACTTGCTCTCTGAACCCAGTTGAAAACGAGGCTGTCATAGCTGCCGCGCTTAATTCTGATCCAGGTAGGGTTACTGGATGAAAAGCCCCCGTACTTTTCCATGACTTCCTGCTGACAGAGTTCGACCTGGTGGATGTGTCGTCCCAATTGCCCGAATTGATTCGTCGCCCCGGGATCACGAGCTGGTCACCGACAGTCTGTCGTTCGATCGATACTTCGTATGTCTCCTGGGCTGCCTACATCGAGACCATACCTGAAGACAAGCGCGCGGAGTCAAAGATGATCGAGACTCACTGGCCACCAAGCAACGTCGGTTCACTGAACATGGAGCGCTGGTGCGTAGACTGCAATTTGTCGATGCTGTCACTGTTGACCCGTAACATCGAACGACACAGCATGCGCATTTACCCGCATCTCCAAGATACTGGTGGATTCTTCGTGGCCGTATTGGAGCGCCGATCCAGTTATCGGCCGTCGACGCGCAAACAGGCACCGTAAGGTCCTCCCTTTCTCTCCTCCCGTGCACTCACTCGTCGTAAGGAAACGCGTGGTCGAGGAGACAGATGGAGCCGTTCCAGAGGCCAAAAAGCTCAAGCTGGAGATCAACGTCCTTTCAGATCTGCCTGTCGAAGAGCCGAGCGCCAGCGTGTCGTCCGCTGGGCCTGCGAGTGCCGTCGAAGAGGACGGGACGATGGTGGAGGACCGACCGGTAGCTGAGCGATCGCATGCCGGGCCAACCGCCAGTGCCAGCAGGACGAAGGTGTCTGATCCTTCTTTTAAAGAAATGCCCTACACCTTCCTGTCGCCCGACGACCCCGCACTGGCGACCTTCATGTGGGGGATCTCTCCAGTGCCATAGAAATAAATTACTCAAAAATACTGACGAGCACGCGGACAGGCAACAGCTTAACCTGACGCCCGACTTCCCCTCCTCCAACGTGCTGGTGCGCAACCCCGAAGGCGAGGCAGTCCGCTCGTTCTACCTCACCAATGATCTCGTCAAGTCCGTCATCGCGCACAACGACTACACGCGCATGCGCCTCATGACAAGCGGCACCAAGGTCATCACCAAACAAGAGGCGGGTCGGGGCATGGCGGCGCACTTTCGCATCCTCGGAGAGGGCCTTCCCGTCGTCCGTCCTTATATCGACCCCACGACGATCATGACGGCGGACGTCGCGGCGCTCAGGGTCCTCTTGCAGACGTACTATCCGTTGTGTGCGTCCTTCGAGGAGCCATTTAAGTCGGCGATCGAGGCGAGAGGTGAGCCCATCCCACCAAGGTGCGAGGACGAGCATGAAAAGTTGACCCCCAGATGCCGGAAGTCACGTCGTACGCTTCCCCGTCGCGCAGTCGGCCGATGCGATGTGAGCGATGAGCGATGTTTTCCTCGGATGGAACCCCCAGGGGCGTTACTGACACCATCGCGCTCGACAGCCTCTCCCGTGATCTCGTGTTGCCACTCTGGAAATCCAACGTCTCCGTCACCCTCATGATTGACAAAAAAGCAAAGAGGTTCGTCTACCACCGGGATTGTCCGTCTCCGCATCGCCACTCACCTGGTCGTCAAATAGTGCGCTCAGTCTACGCCTCTTCGAGGAGGATGTGACGATCGCTGCTCGCGAAGCTGGCAAGAAGAAAAGCCTCACAGCGTTGAACACGTCAGCAGTCGGCCAGCCCAATGAGGCCGAGCCTGGACTCGAAAACGGCGAAAAGAGTGGAGAAGGAGACGATGAAAACGAAGATATGGACACGGAGCAAGAACAATAGCAGATGGATGGACGATGAATGTACTAGACAGCAGCCATGTAGCGAAAACGAAAGCAAAATGCGCATGCGTGCCAGATAGCCACGAGGGCGACATCACAATGAGGATATCATCGACTGTACCCAGGCATTGGCCTCTATGCGTGGACGGAAGCCCTCCACACATCGACGCAACTCCTCTAGTTGGGCATCCGCGGAGACGTCTTCCATGACGGAGTCTTCGCCGTCAGCGCTAGACGTTGACTCTGCCCATTTCCGGAGGAGTTCTTCGACGATCTGGATGCCTTCCTCCATCACCTCGTCCGAGTGTTGGGGTTCGGCGTGTTGGCCCACCGCAAAGTCCTCGAGTTCGTCCGCCTTACGCTTCGCCAACTGCATCGAGCATGTGACGACGCATCCATTAATCCAAACAAGAACACACCTTGACGACGTTTTCCGGGAAGTTCGCCAGTTGGGCGACGTGAATACCGAAACTCTGGTCCGAGACGCCTAACATCCCCAAACGAGTAAGCATATATATATAGGCATTGCAATGGGTACGCAGTTGCATACCGGGCTGGACCTTGTACAAGAGCGTGATATCCCGTTCCTGCGACCCCCCCGCTTGTCCGACGTGTGCAACGACGTGCAAGTTCTTCACGTGTGGGATTTCTTGGTCGAGCGCTGTGAGCTCGTGAAAGTGGGTTGCGAACAGACAGAAAGCGCGGATGTTGGAGGCGATGTGTCTGTGATGACAGTCGGCATCAGTGTGTCGCGAAGAGTCGGAATGAACTTACTCTGAGATTGCCCACGCGAGCCCGAAACCATCATATGTCGAAGTCCCTTTGGTTCAATCGTCAGCGCTCAGGAACTTCCGCAAAAGACGCGCAGCATCCCACCTCTTCCTAGCTCATCAATGATGATCAACGAGTCCTTCGATGCGGACTGCAAAAAGTCAATCCCCGTTGTCCGGCGAGGAGGAAAAACGACCCACTCTAAGAATCGACGCGGTTTCAAGCATCTCGGCCATAAACGTGGACACGCCTTTGAGCTGCGAGTCACCCGCGCCGACGCGGCAAAGGATGGAATCAAAGATAGGCAGTGTAGCCGAAGAACAAGGAACGAAACATCCGGTTTGGGCCATAAGCGCTATCACACCGACCTCATGGACACTTGGTTAGTCTGAGCTCGGTGTCTTGGAAACATTGCCACGTACCTGTCGGATGTACGTGCTCTTCCCGCCCATATTAGGTCCCGCTATGGTGGCGATTGCGACAGTCAGAAGGGCTCATAAGCAGAGGAGTGACCATACTGATGATCTGGAACTCTCCCTCTCCTTTGACCATTTCGACATCATTAGGGATGAAGCTAATTTCGTCTTGAACCTCAAGACAAGGATGACGCGCATCTTTGAGCACGAGACTGCTTTCGCCTTGACGTGCCGATCCGCGTCAGTTAGCAGACAAAGGTAGATTGGTAGCCTACCTTTCTCAGAGATTTGAGGCTTGACATATGGTTCGGGGGCGTTGACCGAAACATGTGCAAAGCTATGAGCGGGAATGTCAGTGAATAGGTCGGGGTACGACCGAAAAGGAACCGAGAACGAACCTGACGATAACATCCAGGTGCGCGAGGACGTGGTCCAACTTCTCCAGAACGGGGGTATACGTGGCTATGAGACCCGTTGGTCACACCATTGTGTATAACATAGGATTCTTACAGGCGATGTTCACAACCTCTTTCACTAGCCCTGACTGAGTACGTTGGTACTCCTCATTGGTCTCCTGATATTCTGTCGCAAGACTCTTCAATGCCTTGGTTGTAAAGTACACTCCTGACTTGACCGTTCCGAGCTCAATGTATTTCTTATTCTTTCCAAGGACCTTTGCATCCTAGCTCTCCGGGGAACAGAAAGCACAGTATCAGCACAATCGATGATTAGCTTCGGACAACGGTCTAGAGGACATACGTTCTTGGTCAGCCTGAAACAATAACCATACGTCGCCGAGTTCTCCAAGTGAAGTTTCTTGTCAAGATCAAGCCCGAGGTCCTTCCCGACGGTCCGGTGCTCAGCATCAAGCCCGTCTCTTGCCTGGTGAATGTGTCACAAGTCCGCCAACCAGTTAGCTTTCTGGTTCTGCATCCGAGCGCCGAACTGCCGGACAACGCACCTCCATGAGTTTGGCGGCCAGCCTCTGCAAACCCCCATCGTATTCCGGTTTGATGGTGTACGTATGTGTGTCAAGCGAAGCAAGATCGAGGGTCGTCTCCACCATATCAGAGTATTTAGAAAGATTATCCGAAAGGGTCTACGGGACCGGATTGACGATTAGCGTGTAGTGTGCACGCTTTGGGATAGCAAATGAAGAGACATACCCTGAAAGGTCCGAGGTATACTTCTTGTACGAGTTTCCTGTGTGCTTCATGTTCGTACTGGATACCCTCCAGCGCTTCAAAGAGACCTGGCAGCTGTGCGCACAATCATTGATCAGAATCGAAGGGCGACTAGGATATCATGGCGTCACCTTCAATACCACCTGATATACGCGGACGACGTCCTCGAGGGAAGCAACACCTTTCTTGAACCGCTTGCTCAGCCGGTGAAGATCAGGCATTAGTTTGAGGTAATCATCCTGACACGGTTCATCAAGGGTGATAAGGCGAAAGTGTGGGGAAGAAAACAAAGTATATCCATTACCTGCAGGATACGTCTTGCCGAGGAATCATCTACAAAGGTTTCTACTAGATCTTGTCGGTTGCCTGTTGGGACAACGCTTCAATTCAGCACACGAACGTCATGATGGAGGCGAGTGGAATGAGGTGAAAGTCTCACTCACGTATCTCGTGCAAGTTGACAAGTGGCTGCTTCAGCCATGTCGCGAGCAGCCTAGTTCCCTGCGCGGTCTTACATTTGTTAAGAAGCCCCAAAAGCGTAGACGACTTATTGAGGCTACCCTGCAGATGCATACGCGCATCGTCAGTGTATGAGCAAGCGTGGCGAGAGGTGGAAGATGTACTGACACCTCCTTCAAAGTCGACCAACGCTAGTGCCCTCACTGAGCTGGCATCAAGACGCATGTACTGAGCAAGATCGTGAGTTTTGAGTTTGTATGCGCCGTGATTCGCAGCGTCTGCAAGCAGAGAGAGGTAGATAACGAGAGCAGCGAGTGCACCAGGTGCAGGGACGGCTATTTGTAAACGTCAATTTCAGTGTGGATGGCATGCACAAAAGAGGGAGGGTCGTACTGCTGGTAGTTGGTGCATCTTCTGTATCTTCCTCGGATCCGGTTAACTTTTTTATGTCTTCCAGGATATTTTTGGCGGTGAACTCGCCTGTGCGCGTGTGAGTGAAAGGAGGGAAGACCAGGGGGTGAACTAAGTACTGGGCTTTCGTTCCGTGACGACGACACCACAGCGCTCAAGGACTGCTTTGAGTTTGTTGAGGTCGAAATCACGGTCGGTAGTGCCTGAGGCAGTGCCGGTAGGGATGATGGCCTCTTTGACGGAAAGCTGGATGATGAGGGACTGGATACGGGGTGAGATGCAAGGGGATGGAGATGAGAGACGCGTACTTCTGTATTGGAGAACAAGTCGTTGTCGACGAACTCGGCGGCTCCGAGTTCGCGAACACTGGTGTCGGCGTAGGCTATACTGACGTACTTTACTTTTGCCTTTTCGCCCCCCGAGGTGGAGGCGATTTTGATTGCAATGACGATGGGAGCAGAAAGAACATCCGAGTTTGCGAACAGAAGGTCCTCGACTGCTTGCAGGTTGCCTGGAGAAGCCTTGAGGGTGCGGTGTGAGCGGGGCGGCGGCGGATTAGGAGGATACTTGCCTCCTTTTGCAGCACGAATTTGGCGGCTTTCCTTCCCTGCCCTGGGGCCGGAACCCAGATCTCGACTCTGAGCTGCTTGGCGGTGAGGGCTTCCCTCAGGAAGGAGTGACCGAGGGAGTAGCTCAGGGTGACACTGGGGAGGCCTGCTGACTTGCCGCCTGCGCCGAGGTACTTGAGCACGGAGTTGGTGCGGAAGACGTGGGTGGCAACGTAGAGGGCGTCGGGGCCGTGGACAGAGTAGAAGTCGGTGCGGTCGAAGAGACGGATGGTGGCATGTTCGGCGGGGGACTTTTGTGGGAGAGAGGAGAAGAAAGCGACGAAGCCGGGGTCAGAGGAGCGGGCGATGTCGTGGTCCGCGTCTTTGGGTTTGCCATACATCAGCGACATGTTGGAACGGGACGAGCTGGTGAGTGTCCGCCCGCACGCCGCGTTCGACTGCTGACTCGCCCATAGCTCGCCGCGCCAGTCGCCATCGCCGCCGTCCGCATACACGGCGCCGACAACACCAGCCGCGCCTTCCTCGACTGGCTCCTCCGCCCCCACCTCCTCGCCCATCCCCGCTCCTCCACCTTCCACTCCGTCCTCGACACAACATCTGCCATCTCTCGTGCCTTGGCCTCCACCAACCTCTTCCGCGCCCACTCTGCCCGAATTCAGCCTCCTGAGAACGGCTCCGACGCCCAGGTCGACCTCGTCTTCAATGTGCGCGAACGCGGCCGCTTTTTCATAAAGACCGCAACAGAGCTCGGAAATGCCGAGGGCACCGCCGCAAGTGCCCCCTCCTTTTCTGTCCTCCCTGCTCATGCCTCCCCCAGACCCTCGAAGGCCGCCTGACGAACGTCCTGGGCCATGCCGACGTCCTCTCCCTCAACGCTTCCCTGGGCACAAAGACCAGACGCGCTTTCGACGCGTCCTTGTCTTTCCCCGTCTCCCCCTCCATGTCTCCTCACGCCTTTCTCAGCCTCCTCACCGCTGAGCGAGAGCTGGGCACACAGGCCGCCGGTGCCAGGGAGGAGAGAATGGCTCTCAGAGCTGGCCTTAAAAAATGCAACCTCGGCATCCCCGTCCCAGGGAATGAGTTCGCTGCCGAGCTGGCCTGGAGGTGTATTGGCTCATTGAACAGCGATGCTGCAATCAGGTACCTCCCCATCCTACAACTCGTTCATTGGCCCATGTTCACTTTTCACCAGCATTCGTCAGTCTGCCGGCCCCTCCGCCAAGGCATCTCTATCCCACTCCTATACCCGCGACACCCTCAATGACACCGTTATGCCCACCTCCGGTTCCTTCCTCCGAGTCACCAACGAACTTGCCCTCACTGGTAAACTCAATTCCTTCGTACCTCCAACCCCCCCCTCAGGCGTGAGTCGAAACCTCCTCGGAGACGGCAACAATGCCTATTGGAAGACGGAAGGGCTGGTTAAGCAGGGCTTGGCGCTGAAAAACGGATTGGTGAGTCACTTCTACCCGATTCTCATCACCCGTATGACTCTCCACCATGCATATAGACCCTCTCCCTAACAGCACGTGCTGGCCTTCTCCACCTCCTCGCAGGTGATCCGAGCACAACCCACTACTCCGACAAGTTTCAGCTCGGTGGGCCTCTCTGTGTGCGGGCCTTTGGAGCCGCAGGGATGGGTGGACGTGAGGGGTGTAGGTCTTCGCGTGCCACTCGACGACTCTGATCTAATAACCATGCAGCTGCTTCCGTGGGCGGAGATCTCTATTACTCTCTCGGGCTATCAATATTGGCCAACATTCCTAGACGTCCCGAATGGCCCGCCAAATTACACGGGTGGATCAATGCAGGGAGGCTACAAGGCATCGATGGATGTACGTCTTCGTTCTTTGTTCGGTTGTCTACTACGCTTACCATCCTCCGTTTATACGACATTATTCACCAATTTCATCCCTTTCAAATAAATCCAGGTCCCCTTCTACCTACCGTCCACACGGCTATCACTCACCCCTCTGTAAGCATTGGCTTCGGTCTTATATACCGTTTCGACCCCGTCCGCGTTGAAGTCAACTTTGGAGTGCCCCTCGTCGCTGCGAAGGGAGAGGCCTTGAGAAGGGGGCCGCAGGTGGGCATCGGGATGGAGTTTTTGTAGCGAACCTCGATCATCCGCAACGGTGCACGTACTACCGTTCGACCGGTGTCGCAACACGCTACATGTTGATGAAAACCGTGAGGCAGGCATGCCTGATTCGAGCCAGGTTGTGTAACACCATCGCGTTTCAAAATGTCCAGAGCTATTTCGCTTCCGAGAAGCCTCTGCGGTCTGCCTACGTTTAGACTAGCGTGTTGGTTCATCAACGTATCGGTGCAACTCCATAGGCATGGACCCGTGATATCATCGAAGCCAACGGTGTTGAGCTCTGTTCGCAAAGCGACGTTGACGCCTCCCGGAAGCAACCTTTTGTGCGTGACAACGATGGACTATCAGCAAGAGGAACAGAACTCCTCGTCGTTTGCCCAGCGGAAACCACCACTGGTCTGGGACATTGGGCCGTCCAAGTTAGAAGGGAAGCTCTGGGGACCAAGGCGTACGTCTTCCCGTGAGGCCAGTGCGAATTTGCATCGCTGTCTCTCAAGTATTCCAATGAATCCCAAGTAGGTATTCAGCTAGTGGCAGCTGAAGCGCTGAAATCTGTGGCGGACATCACCCACGCTAGCTTCGAATAGGTTACCTTTATGTGGTCCTCACCTCCAGCGCATCCTTCACGTGTGGCTTATTCGAATAGCTTGTGCAAGATAACCGCCCGTTCCTTGGCTACAAGCATGCACTTTTCCAAAGACCCCATACCTTGGGACACGAGAATTTCTCCCTCACCGCCATCGCTCTCGCCCATTGCAGCCCGCTCGACGCTTACCACGCCTCCTTCTGCATCAACTACTATGCTGATCGCAGACGTGAGCAAGGGCTCTTCAAAGGACGTGGGATCCATCAGAAGCGTCGGTGTGCTGACAAGCATCAGCGGGGACAGTTGTACACCTCACAACAGGGAGTTACCTTCCACCTACGCAGCCAAAGCTGAGGCCGACTACCCTGCGGTTCTGATTTAAAGCCAAAGGGGCGCGGATCGTACGGCTGCATGTAGTACTGGATGTGTCTGGATCAAAGGTCGCCTGAGGAAGTGTCGCTGATTTCATAGCAAGTGTGACGTTATGCATGCGTGGTAGGGTTGGCAAGAATGCTCACTGTTCCCCAACGCAGACATCATAGCTATCAGTGCTGCATCGAATGCATTCCCGTCATAGTTTAGGCACGTTGCGTCGATATAGAGACACCACACTGCTTGGCCAGACGATATGCAGAGCGTGCTCCGAGGCAATATGTTTGACCTGGGCGTGGATGAGAGGCAGGTGAACAACAGCCCTGGAGAATGGGCGAACCTGACGAGCGCATCGTTTAGTCTGTCGGAGAGTACCTGTGCTTCCTCAGACGGTGGCCCAGGCTTGAACTTTGCCGAGCACATGGCCGGAAGGTCGATGTTGGGAACTAACAAGGTCAGGGAGGAGAAACCGGTGGGGCGGGGTGACATACCGAAGAACCCGAGGTCAGGCGCGTCGAGCTCTGGTTCTGCTATCTCAGCCTTGACGCCGCAAACAATCATTGTCTTGCCCATTCGGACGAGGGCGGAGCCATCCGCTGTTGATATCGATCCTGCGACGACGATAAAGGGTCAGCGGAGAGAGGCGATGTATTTGGCCATCCACAACCAGAGATGGCGCAAGAAGAAACACACCGACGTTGACAAAAACATCCCTCCACTCGCGCGGCTCACGTCCGTCGGGCCTGACGCCTTCTGCAAGGAATCGCTCGAGGTAGGTCTGGGGATGGAGCCGTTGGAAGATCTGAGCTCGCAAGGCGTCGGACGGGGGAGGTGCTTGGTTTGCGGGGACAGACATGAAGGGGGAAAACAGTCACGTGACAAAGCGAACCGTCTCCGCTGTCCAAGTTGTCAGGCGAGCTGAACATGCGACCGCGCGCGCGAGGGTCAGCCGGTGGCAGCGATGGCTACGACGACGACGACAACGGGCATCGCCAGCCATTTCGCCCTCTCCAACCTCTCAGACGATCCCGCTCACCCAGGAAAGCCGTCACGCCCACCCTGCCCACCACATATACCCCCCCTCGTGAGATCGAGGTAATTCCCCTCCCACACACGCCCCGCGCGACGCCCAAGCCCGTGAAGCGCAAAGCCGCCACACGGCTGAAGCGCCCAGCGACCAAGGTCAAGAGCGAACCGCCGGAGATCGACTTCTCCAAGGTGCGGCCGCCCTCGCCCTCCGACGACCCGTTGCTTCTCTCGAGCGCGCGCTCAACGAAGAGCCCGCCGTTGCGCGCACGCCTCACACCTCCCTTTTCTTCCTCGCCGTCAGACTCTAAATCCATCGATCCCCCACTGTCGTTCGCGGCACGGCTCTCTGGAAAGCGCATCCATGCGTTCGGCAGCTCGCCAGAGTCATGTGTCCATGCTCCCTTGTTCAACGTCGCACGCTCAGCCGATCAAATGAGCGACTCGGACGACGACGGGTTCAACCTGACGGGGGAGTATACCGGCAAATACAAGACACTCAGAGTGCCCACGAAGGCTGACCCGTCGACAAGCGGGACGAAAGAGCGGATAGAAGAGTGGGGGCGTCCCGTCAGCCCGTTTCCGTACAGCGAGATCATGGAGAGGTCTCTCCCTCTGTCCGACTTTCCTGAGGTGGACAGTGGTGGACTTGGGGATCTCCTCGATTCGATGTCCCTTTCTGAGGACCCGGATACATGGGAGATTGCTTCGGAACCCCCTCCTTCAGACGAACCTTCGCCGCTACTGTCAGCCTCTGAGGAGGAGTTTGCACGTATGGACGACGATTTCCCATTGTTTGACGTTGATGCGGAATCCACTCAAGTGCGCCCGCTTGTTCAGCCCCAAAAACGGTGTCCGGATTCGGATCAGACAATCCTTGAGGAGCAGGAGGAAGAGGCACAGATTGATCGTGAACTTTCTGTTCCCGTCGATGACGGTCCAGACGTCCCCGCCACTCTTTTTAAGACTGGTCAGCCCATCGTGGCCGACGAAGCTGGGGATCACGATTCGTCCGACGATGACGATGAGATTGAAGGAGATGACATTATCCAGATTACGAGCGGAGACGCAAAGGCAGCTGCTCGTGCAACAGCAATCTTGAGAATGGTGCGTGAACGCGATTGGTCATGTAGGGCAGTTCATGATCATTCCTCTGTAGCACGACTACGATTGCATTCTTGCTGCTGAAAAGAAGAAGCGGTCCAGTCGATCTGCCAAGTTGTCGACGCAAAAACGTCGCATGACTATTGAGAATGCTGGGATTTCCAAATCTTATACGGAATCGAGGCACCAACGGCGGGCTATCCACGGGAGCAAACCGTCACCGCTGTCGCGTAGTGTTCCGCTCCTCGAGCTCTGGCGGGACGCGGAGGACAGTGTTTTCCTTGAACATCATTCAAAGAGCTACTGCGATGCCTCGTTTACGTTGTCGCCGTTGAAGGCGGTGACAGCTCGTCCCGGATTTCTACTACCTCCTCCGGCAGGAGAGTGGACTCGCGAGTGCTGGAAAAGCTTGGATAAATGTCTAGTCGCTGAGCGACTTGCCGTTGCGGCAGCATGCGGTCGTAGTGCAGATCTATTTGCAGATGCAGGAGACATATCGAAGGACGCGGTATTGGAACGCTTTGCTACTCAACTTGGGGGAGAATCGGTTCTGGCTGGTCTTGGCCCTGAATGGTCCAGGTGAGCTTGTGTCGCGTACTCTCCCGTCGCACATTCTCATCGTATATCAGGGACAAGTTGATCATGAGAATAGACGTCCTCATCAAGAAACAGACGCGACATGCGACTCGAGCAGGGACGTATGCACGCTCAGAGTCGCTTGACTCGACAGAACCGCGCTATCGTGGCCTCTTACAAGAAGCCATGGCGCTCTCGCGAACAACGGACCGATACCCTACTTCTGAGTCGGCTTCGTCTGATACCATCATCGTCCCTGAACGACAAGACGCGCGGAAGATGACTGTGTCTAAGCAGTTGCCACGTTTAGAGCCCAGCTGGCAAACCAGTCACGTTTATGGTGCCGTACGAACACCCAGCTTAACGCCTGATCCTAGGCCTCCGCACCCAAAGGACGAAGTGCACCTCCGACACGCTTCCCCGCCGAAGAAATCCCTGATCCCTGTTCCTATTCGACCAAAGCGACTGGTCGATCTGCGGCATCTGTCTCCGAGTAGGGTCAATCAGGGGGGAACTGGGAAGGGCTGGCCAGCATCAAGGCGGAGTAGCGGGAGTAGTGTGAAGGACTTGGTGAGGCAGTTCGAGGGGTTGGATGGGGCGAATGGTTGATTGGCGTTCTATTTGCATGATATCTTTGAGTACGTTGCATGTTTTTCTTGTCTTTGTGATCGTAATAGGGGAGCTGGACGGGTTGTTATCTATATATATAGTTGATGATTATTGAGATGGACAGTAAAGTCGTGGTCTTTCTTTCATGATAGACGCCCTCAAACAGTTGCTCGAGAAGTACTCATGTGGTTTGACATTCCGGTAAAGTACAACAGATAGCCAATGTATCTGCATCAATAGCGCTGATTCAAGAATATATACTCAGAATAAGAGTCAGATAATGAATTTCCTCGCATTTTCAGATGGATGGTTCAAGGGCCTGCGTTGGTGGAGGCACCAGGGTGTTCTGCGGTGCTGGGGTGCTGGTGTGGATGGGAGAGCTTGTCCCAGATCGCGGCGATACCGTGCTTTTCCTTCGAGGTGGCCCTGCCTCCGGGGTCACGAGACGCAGAACGGGTGCGAATGTTGCCCGCACCGCCGCGTCCGGTAGACTCGAATTCGGAGTGATGATGGGGGACGCGCTCGATGTCGGGCGAGTGGGCGCCAGTGATGTTTGCAGCCCCGCCTCTGCCGGTGGAATGACTGCTTTGGCGCGGGTCAGGGATATAGGTGGTATGGGAGCAGAAAGAGAGGTACTGACATTCCTTGGTGGAGAGTGTGCTGCTCTCTCTCGTCTTCATCGAGGGTCTCAGACAAGAGGGGGCTGTTGGCGGGTTGGATGTTGCCTACGCCGCCTCTTCCGGAGGAGTGCATCACGGGTGCAGGGCCTCTGGAGCGAGAACGAGAGCCGGAGATGTTTCCGGCTCCGCCACGGCCCGAGGAGTGCTGAGGGATGGAGGTGGGATGGTGTCCTGGGGGTGGAGTGGAATGCTTACGACGGTGGTCGCCTCTGCGTGCTCGCGGATGAGCCTTGCCTCGTACTCGGCCTCTGCTGGACTGATGGCGGGAGTGTCTCGAGAGGGGGAACGGATGTTGCCGGCGCCGCCTCGACCGACAGAGAAGACCTGGTGGTTGTGAGAGGAGTGGGGAGAGTAGGGCAGGAAGGACTGACTCTGTCAGGATGGACTGTGGGTTCGCGGCCGCGGGTGAAGTGGTCTGGGCGGGCGTCGCGAGACTGGGAGGCGCGGCGGATGTTGCCTACGCCGCCTCTTCCGGAGGATTGCTGTGGATGGTGAGCGGGGGGGCGGGGGAGAGCGGGAGGGGACTGACGAAGGCATCGCGGCCCCTGGAGGAGGAGCGGGTGTCTGACATGAGGGAGGGAGGAGAGGAGTGGAATATAGCTGATCAGTGTCGCTTATGTACGCACACTCACCGCGGCCATCGACGAGGGTCTCTGCCACGGACTTGTCGTCGTCGTCGGCCTTCTCCCGCGACAGCCCCCGTGAAAATCGGGCCCCAATCACCGCCATCTGCTGCGAAATTGATCGCCGGTGTGGCATGCTCCCCTCCTTCCTTCGGCGTTTAAATAGCCACACTCCCCCCGGATCTCACGTTCTCATCGATTAATAATATTTATGCATTCCCAACTTGATGATTCATTAATAATGCCCATTCCACATTCTGCATAGATGTCACGTGTACCTACAATTTTTGTCCAACCTGCCCTAAACTACTTTGAGCTGACACAAAAACAGCGTCATCTCGTTTTCCTTCCTACAACTCATTCCGGACTCGCACTATTGTCCCCCTGCTAGTTCATACTCTCATTTTGCAGGAGTCTACCGCAAGTCCCAGAGCGAGGCGGCTCAGCTGGAGCGCACCCTTGGTGTTAGGTACCGTGTCGTGACGATATGGGGATGTGTTCCTTACCAGAGCTGCTACACCTATAAATGTGCTGTTCACCCTAGCCAGATCTCAGCGCGACGAGTAGTGCACGACAGTCGAACGAAGTGTTTATACCTTCCAGTATACAAGAACGCTACGATCTTGACGCTGACAGGAACGCTTGGGGTCTTATATTCCCCAGCTAGCGTACTGCTTGAATGCTGAGTATGTTTGCATGGGCTTCGTTGTCTCCACGGTGGATGATCCTTCATGTTTGGACGCTACAACTGTTCTAGCGAGAACTTACAAGGGATGCGAATCGGTGTCCATGCAAACAAATATTAGCTGCGATCCTTAAATCCAACATGGATGAATTCTGGGACTTATCTCAAACGAATATCGAATCTATGTGTTGACTGGGAGTAAATGTAGCCTTGATTCCGGTAGGCGCCCATCGGTAGGTTCACATTCAGCTACTCCAAGAAGGTGGATGGATCTGTCTATGGTCCACGTATGCAACGTGTGCGATTGGGACGATAGCAAGGCATTGAGCGAAGTAGAGCGAACAAAGGTCTGCTGCTCGGATAGCATATGATGAGTTCTTACTGCAAAAAACTGCAAATTGCAATTGTTCTTTCAGGTGATTCACTCGCTCTGATCGCTGCTCGGTGGATCGAGATCGAGGAATATACCTTCTGACCATAAACCATCATAGATGACGACTTGTCTTCTCCTTCTCTTGTCCTTCAACGATTATTTGTTGCTTGGGTTCTTGTGACAGACCAGTTATTCCAGCGAATCAAATGTCCTTGGTCACATACCAATCATGACATCGCAAAAAGGGATGATAAAGTCTCCCCGTTTCCTATGCTTTGCTAGCTGCAAGTTGGACTGTGGAACGATCCTACTCGCTAACTGAGCACGTTTCAATGACGGGCTTAATCATTCGTTGGCTGAGAACCGAAGAACTAATTTGACCTGGCTCGTTAGTGAAGGCGCAATTCTCCCATGTGCTACGCAACTAGTTCACAGTACAGAGATCCTTTTGGCTCCAGTCAACCCTTGCCACATGCGACCGAAGCGACTATTGAACTCTTAGCCGCGACTCGGCCTCAGCCGCACATAAGGAAGCCAAGTCCTGGTTGCCTTTGAGAGCCCCCCAAAAGGATATACGATATTCTTGATGGCAGTGACTGTATCGCAGTTGCTCTGCAGTTAGCGGCAGACAAATCCCAGCCTAGATACTCGAAGCAAAGACCAAACACACGTGCTAACCATACCCAACTATTAGGTAAACAGAACCAAACAATCCACCCAAGTCCTCTCGCCGCCGCTGACAGCGTCAACGCCTCAAGATATCGCAAAAGTGCGTACATCCCCATGCTAGCATGACATTGGTTTGGTCCCTCCAGGCGACGGGTTCACGTCACGGTGTCTGCTGGCGATGGATTCCGTGCGTTGAGTGTGGATGGCATACTGATGGTTGTGATCCAGATGGGCCTTCAAGAGTACCAAGTCGTCGGGCGCCATTTACCTACGGAATCGGATCCCACTCCCAAAATCTACCGCATGCGTATCTTCGCGCCAAACGAGGTCGTTGCCAAGTCGCGGTTCTGGTATTTCCTGCGGTGCGTCCTCCCCTACCATGCCTACCTTTCGTGTCCCATCCAAACCGCGGGTCCAGACAACTGAAGAAGGTCAAGAAAGCCAGTGGTGAAATCATTGGTCTCAACATTGTGTGTATCCCTTGCAGCCGCTCAAGAGGCAGGCGGAATGGGATTGCTGACGGCCGCATTTTCTTTCCCTCTAGATCCATGAGAAGAAACCCTTGAAGGTCAAGAACTTTGGCGTCTGGTTGCGTTACGATTCGCGTTCCGGAACGCACAACATGTACAAGGAGTTCCGCGAGCTCTCGCGTGCAGACGCCGTCAAGGCGTTGTACCAGGACATGGCTGCCAGACACCGTGCTCGCTTCCGGTCGATCCATGTGTGTTCTCCTCGACGTGACGCTCACCTGCTGTCTGACTTGCCGATGGCAGATCCTCCGAGTCGTCGAGATCGAAAAGAACGACGATGTTCGCCGTCCTTACATCAAGCAATTCCTTGTCCCCAACCTCAAATTCCCTCTCCCTCACCGTGTTGGCAAGGCAAAATCGACCTTTGTTGCACGCCGCCCCACAACGTTCTAGTTCGGATTGTTTCTGGGGCTGTACTCTCAATTATTTCTACGGGCCATGTATTCCGTGTACTCGTCTTTGTCGTCAGACGATAGACGATGTGTCTGTGGAACAACGTAAAGTCCATCCATACATGCACCCAATGTTCTGGATAACCTTCGTCGTCTCAACTACGCCATTAAGGAATCTTCCTGCTAACCTACACCGCTCCTTCAAGAAAACATCAACTGAGAACTATCTTTTTCAGAGCGCGCGCTTGCATTGCCGGAGGCCAGCTCTGACTCTTCGGAATGCTTCTCTCACAGACGGTTGCGCCTGCATCGATTACATGCCAACATTTCACAACCCTTGCAGCACTAACAAGACCGAACGATGAGCACCTACTCACTCCAACAATGCTGCACTCACGAAGAGATAGAATGGAAGTTCATGACCACAACTGTGACAACTTCCGCTGCCTTTTCGGTAGCTCCACGTAGTATGGTTACAGTCGTGGTCCACTCTCAGTCTCTCCATCGTTTCGCGGATCATGCGTTGTCGCACGGTGTCCGATGCGGAACTGAGGCCTTGCCCAGAGGAAGATGCAGGGGAGGTGACCGAGTTCGTCGCTCTCGTACGGAAGGTGTGCGGCGAAGCGGGCCCCACTACGGGGCCCTGACGAGCCGTTCCAAATGAGATCTCCGACGAACTGCTGGTCGCTGTTCGTACATCCAGATGATGAGGTGGTCTTGCTACTTGTCCAGGTGAAGATGTCGATGAACCGACCGTAGTTGTAGGGGTAGGTACGGCCGGCGCCCGCGCAGGAGCTAGAGGTGGCGGAGCTGGCCTGCTTGCTCGACCGAGAGATGGAGCTCGAGCACTCGCAGCTACGTTGGCGATGGGTCTTACGGGAATATACGGAGCGGGTACGGGACGTCTGACCATCGCGCGGGTTGCTAGACCATTGCCGACAGGCGGAGGAACAGGTACGGGAACGGGAGGTGCCCGCTGCGCAGGTTCATCGCGTCGCGCACCCCGTTCCCTAGCCAGTCCAAGCCGCGCATCCACCCTCTCTTCGGCAACTGCAAGTAATCTCCGTTCGTCCCACTGGGGACACCTGCATGTCTTCCAGCGCGCCTGACAGAGGTAGCAAAACTCGGTGCTGCATCGGCAAGTCATGTGAAAGCAGCCAAGGTTGAGCTCTATCATTTGCGAACACCCGGGGCAGCGGGCCCATCCGGAGGATCGGCTGAGTTCGAGAACTTGCGCAGCATCGGCATCGGGGCGGCAGATGTGCATCCAGTCATTATGCTTTCCGCGACACCTACCACATGTCTGCCTCCCACACCCAGGCGCAGGGCAAGTATACACTTTACTGCCAAAAAATCCTTGTGAGACGGGGCCCAGGAACCGGCTGCATGTAGGGGAGGAACAGTAGACACGCTTGAGCGTACCAAACTCGACTTGCTTCTGCTGTAATTCTGTGATGAGCGTCTGTGATAGGTGCAGTCGAACGTGAGCCAAGGGAATGTTCTGCCTGCAGCAGCGAGGAGGATACAGAGTTTCGTCTCGGGTCGCGGACTGGAATAGATCTGTGATGCAGTCAATGTCGTAGTAGTGGCCACAGGGTGCCTGGATCTCCGCTCCATGGATCGGATCTTGGCAGATGACGCAGGTGTGGCCAGTTGGACTGGCAGGGACTCCTCTCAGGTAGATGCAAAAGAAATCGAGGTGGACGCACCGATTAGCCGCCGGGGTTCTTGGCTCAGCGGCGTTCATCGGGTGGTCGGACTTTTGCTCCGAGCCAAATACCCAACTTACCATAGAGGAGAGCCACCTTCCCCACCTCTCAGGTTGCACAGCACTATTTCTAAACAATAGGCCGTGTACCATCGTCTGAAATCATACTGCTCTTACCTGGCAACTTCCACTGGATGCTGTTGATTCCCGTTTGGTTCAGTTGCAGCCCTTCGACGTGTTCTCCCTTGGCTGACTTTTAATGGAGACGCCAAGTGCACTCACCGGTTATCGTTTGGCTGAGGAGCTGCAAGTAGTATCTGTTGCTGCGACCTCTGGTTGACACCGACGTCCTCCCCAGCAGCCACACGTTGAGCGAGCGTCCTGTCGTCGTTGAACACAGCCAGCTCTCGGGCTTGCTGTAGTTGATCATTCATAGCGATATCATGATCAGATAACGGGTCGCCGTTGTGTGATCTGCGAACAAAGAACGTCTGGACCTCTTCGATCTCGTCGAGGCTGAGCTGGTTCAAGAGAGCCAGCAAGTCCTGTTCGTAGGTGCTTTCGACACTCTCCCCTCGAGCGAGTCGCCCAGACGGGGCTCGAGAAGGGCCTGCGACGTTCATGGGAGAGGAAGAACTGGAACTGAAGATAAGCGCCGGGAACGGCGTCCTTTATACGCGGATCCCATCCCCCCAACACGTGGGGTTCAACAGTAGGCCTTCGTTTGGAGATATTTCGTAGCAAAGAAGGGCTTGTGCGAACACCGCTTCCAGGAGGTCCCAATCGACTTGAAGCTTTGAATGTCGATACTCTAACTTCGGGTGCGACGGCAACTCAAATACTCACAGAATTACGAAGGCTTTGGGTGAGTCGGCTACGCTCTTGTTAGCAATGTTCATTGTTCCTAGCCACCGAGCTTCGCGTCCGCATGCCGCTTGGAGGCAGGACTTGCTCCTGAGGAGGTACATGGCCTGCCTTTGAAGCCAAAGTTAATCGTTCCGTGCGATGGCCTCCTCCATCATATTCCTCTCAAACAGATTCAGTGCCAAGCGGGAGCATCCCATCATTACTGGCACATTCAACACGAAACCGACCAACTTCCTCGCTCTCTCGAATGAACACAAATCTATCAGAGGAGAATTCGTTATAGATCCATCCATAAGGATCCCGTCCTCCCTTCTACCTCCCTTGCGTGAGGACGAAACGGAAGAAGATCGGAAAAATCCGTGCCTCAATCCAAGTTTAGCGGTGTGCATGCCGACATATGGGTCCTGACCACCTTGAGAAACAGATCCTCGGCGTACAACCATCGATCTAACCTCAGAACACGGGTCGATTTGGGCACAAGTGGTCCGTCGTCGTTCCGTTCAGTCCCCCGCCGATGGGGCTGTGGAAGAACCGGGCAAGAAGGGCTTCTTCAGTCGGTTGTTTAGGACACAATACCACTTGATTGTCGGTGTACAGACACCCAGGCGTGACGGCATGCAACTGCACATACTTGCACCGATTACAAGATCGCAAGGTCCCCGGAATGAAGACGAGATGCGGCGACCAAATTCCGACCACTAGATAGAGGCGAGAATGACAGGGCCGCCTCGAGGAAGAGATTTTGTGACGATAATCGGGATCCGGGAAAGCGAAGGGAGGTATGCTTGATGTCTTTTTTCTAGGAGAAATTGGCTTCCGGGAACATAGTAGTCCCCATTCCCTTGTACTTCAGCTTCCGTCCCAAGGCTCCTTGCTACGGAGCGGATGCCGCGAGTGCGTACAACACGGCCTAACCCTTTGAAGTTTGAACCCGTTGAATTTTGAGCGATCAAGCATCCTTTGGCTACGATTTCAACTGATGGAGAATGCTTAGGTTTAGTTCTCTATCAAGACTTTAGGCCTTGTTCTGCAGCACACTTCCCAAGTCGATGAAGACGAGGGAACGAAGATGTCATCTATAAACGTGTCTATGAAGCATATCTGAGGAATCTTTAAACCCCAAGGTATATGCAATGATATTTTACCAATAATGTTCCACAAATCCGACACGGCGTTCGGTCTTCACTCGTCTCGTCGTCCAAGTCATTCGTAGTCTCCTCGTTCAACAAACCATACACTGCTTGCATGCGTCTCGTCTCCAATATAACCACTCGCTACTGCGACGCCGGTGTCATGAGGTCCGAGCATCGTTTTGCACTAATTGGCCTTCTTCGCAGGAACGAGCAGCCACCAGAGCGTGATGAGGAAGCGGATGCCCGTGCCAATGCCGAGCGTCCCTGCTGATCCGATTGTGTCCAGCAGAGCACGGCTGAGGAAACCTCCCAAGAAGAGGAACACGATGGCCATGACCTTGTGATCACGTGCCGCGACGAGACGACGCAAGTCAAAGAGTTTGGGTTCCGTCATGAGCTCGCACCACGTCGTGGTCAGCACCACTGTGGGATAGCCGACGTCACGTTTGGGACAGACGGAAGACAGTATGCGAAGAACGTACCGGTCGTTGTGAATTGGGTATTCATGCGTTTGCCCATGATGCCTTGCAGACCCATACTTGCGCTCATGAAACCGACGCAGACGAACGAGAGAGCGTTGCTCCAAGCGGGGTCATCGCGTGCATCCGCCACGCTGCCCTGATGACTCTGCCATATGGCGATAGCGGCGATCATGGTGAGGATCGTCTGGATGAATGTGCCTGCGGTCATCCACATTCGGGTCTTGGGTCCGATCTTATCGCCGATACGTCCGATGAAGGCACCAAGGATAAAGGACAGAAGGGAGCACAGGGCTTGCTGGTCGGGGAGGTGGAAAGATAAGTCGTGCTGGCCGTTGAAGAGGCGGGCCACCGCCAACGCAAGCTACGCACGGATCAGTCAGCGTGCGGACGAGGGCGGGCGACATGCGTACTTGTACAGAATTGCCTGTCTGGAAAGCACACCAAACGAATATTGCAGAAAAGCACACCGCATCACTAGGAGATAGGGTGAGCGAAGGACGATCGGAAGGACGCCTGGAACGTACATGAAGCCGGTCATGAAACAGTAGGCCGATAACGGGGCAGACGCCCGCGCCCCATCGATCTCCTCCATCAGAAAGGCTCTGATACTTCTCATTCTCGATGAATCATTCAACTCGATATCTTTGTAAAGGGGAGGCGTGACCGAATTGAGTGGAGTTGCCTTTTCGTCGGTGGCAGTGGCTGATATGCCTGGGGAGCTATTATTTGTGGGACCGTGTGTGCTCGTGACGTCGGGAGGCTCGCCGTTGTTCTCTTGTACAGCGTCGAGGGTAGTGCTGAACGGCCGGGGGCCCTCGGAAGAGATGAGCGGAGCCCCTTGGGCTTGAAAAGACGGAGTCCGGTCGTGGAAACGAGCGACTATGCTGTTTTTCCACATCCTGTCAGACTATCGCCCAGGCCTAGCAGGGCGGTGTCTGCCTCGTCCTCAAATACTCCAACTTCAGACGGAGCTCCGGAGCGATCCTCGTCTTTAACGCCGCTACTGACGTTACGACAGATACTTACTTCCGTTCCTCGAACCGCTCAAACGACGCTCGGATACTCATAACCATCAGGGACGTCCCAAGCTCGAATATAACGGCCAAGAAAGATTACTCATTATTACCTCAATCCGAAGCGTCGTATCAAAGTGGTTGTTTGCTCTACAGGCTGTTGCCAAACAACTGCGCCCACAATTCAAGTAAAGCGACTCCGATTACCCAACAGTTTTCATGACTTCCATCACCGCATCGACATTGCACAAGCAGCACGCAGCGCCCGGCGTGTGGTCCTTCAATCACAGAGCTCGTGCACCATACGTGTCGGACTCGGACTCGGGCCACGAGTCCGACGCTGAAGTGGATGCCGACGATGCCCGTTTGGTGCGTGAATTGGACCTTTCGGGACGACACGAGACTGTAGAGTACCGCCCAAATCCTTGGAGCATCGCTAGGATTAACGCTGCATCTCGTCCTTCGCTTCCGAAGCCAGCCGGAGCCAGCATCCCGGCCAGATCACCCCCAAACCCCCAGCCAAAGCGCATCGTCGAGGCATTCAAGAAGCAGGCCGAACGGAATGTGCCTCGGGGCGGGCAGCCGATCGTGCGCGACAACAGGAAGGGGGATATGTCTCTGCTTGCTCGTCCCAAGAGTGGCTGCCCACCAGCCAAGCGCACACATAATACCGCCCTAGCAAATGATTCTAGTGCCATTCCTCGCAACACCGCGCGCTCGCAACTCACCGAAAACCTAGATCTGCCCTCTCCCTCCCCCGCTCTGCAGAGTGGATCCACGATCCATGCGATAGAAGCACTTCGAGAAGAAAAATCCGCGCATACATCCACCTTCTCTGAACACTGCATCCGATCCACACACACACCTCCTCCGTCATTCAAGCCCAGGCAGGTTCTTGGAACCAGAGACTCGCAGCATCGTCGTCGTCATCTGGTCTCCCAGTCGTCCCCTGTGCGCCAGGTGGCTCATCAAAGCCAGCCTCACATCAGTGATGCTGTCAGAGTCCGTCCCACGTTTCATCACAGTTCTCCCGGTCCACCGTTGTATGTTTCTGATGCAGGTAAGATACGTTGGCACCGGTAAGTTCATCGAAGTGCTCCTTGTCCCTCAGCGCAAAGGATGCGCACAACATTACCTCCCCCTGTGTCTGTTGCTGTGGGTACGAACAGCTGGTCCACACAGATCGGCAACGATCCTCGGTCCCTTTCAACATCTCCCTGTTTTCCAGGGAACACGGACCCGAGCTCTGTACCAAGTTGGATGTCAGCTGCGCTCGACGAAGGGATCCGTGCACCTCACCCTCCGGTTCCCGAACCTCAGGAAGAAACGAGCGACCCCCCGCACATGGCGATCTCAGAAACGAAACGCAAGCGCCTTTCGTCTCCCGTTCCCATCTCACCACCGAAAAAATCACGTGCTGGTGCATCACGATACCCAGTCACCACTGCGTCTCGGAACGATCCGCCTGCCTACGCACTTGGTGAAGACGGCGATTCGGACGCGACGTGGTCGACGCTCGCAGGAACGAGAAGGAAGGCGACCTCGGTCAAACGTGTGGAGAAGCCCCGTGGGATGAAACAGTCTGGGTGCTTCCGGCTCCCTATTCCTGGCCTAGCACAGAAGACAGCGAAGCCGCTGAGCGCAGTGGCACAGGCGCCCGATGTGAAGCGACGCGTCATCAAGTACCTCCCCCCACCTATGGCGAGTAAGGTGGCCGACGATGTGCCACAGGCGTCAAAGAACCGCCAAGCCGACGAAATGATCGTGGCGGAAATCGACCCACCTACGAAACGTTCCGCGAAACATGTCACATACCAGCACGACACAGCGGATGTAGAGATCCGCGTGATGGATTCTGACGCGACTCTCGTGAACGAGGACGAGGAAGAGGTCGTGTTCGACGTTGAAGACGTCTGTGTGCGTTATCCGACAACGAGAGCGTGTATGAAAGAGGTTTGTCCGTGTTTTGTGCAATCAGGACGGTTCTGATGCACTGCGTTTAGTAGCAGAGACGCCTGAGGAGGGTGCTTGCTTGTGTTGCAGAGCTGGCGGGCTGGAGAGATGGTGAGGGTGGGTGTGAGCTTGGCTTATCGTAGAAAGCCTGGGACTCCCACGAACAGTGCTAATGTTGCGTGCTAGTGGCAGAAAGCAGTGTTCGTTGTCGATGGGGAACTCCAAGCGACGCTGACAAAGAGATGCGCTCCCAGTCACTAAACGCCCTGGCTGGAGCGTCTCTTTATCGCGTGCCCTTCCCACTCCCAGGTATCCTCTTGCTCCTTGCGAAACCGGCTGAGAGAAGCGCGTCTGCCGTGTGATGTCGTGGCATCGATTCTTTAGATCCTTCTATGTGTTTCCCATTCCCCTGCGCTGAATTAACCAAGGGCACTGGGCGTAATTTAATACCAGAATTGCTTCCGTGACCATACGGACGCCGCAGTCAGCGCAGCACTATGGGAAAGCTTTATCTGACACTTGATAAAGCGCGATGGGACACCACTGAAACGCACGAGATGATCGTCACAGAGAAAGACCTTCAATGCGCAGCCGAGGACCCGAAGTTCCAGCTGGAGCAGGCACATGCTCACGATACCAAAGACCCCTCAGAGGTCTGACAATCTCCCATGGACCATTGACGTGCGCTCATTCAACTGCATTCCTCAGGAGGAATCACCACCCGCCTATGACTGTCACGTGCAAGATGCGTCCGTGCCTTCTTGGTGCGCTACGATGGCGCTTCCGAGTCCGTGGCATCGCGTGAAGCCGACGAATTTCCTCAGTTTGGTGGAGAGAGATGCTGCGATCCAAGGGAGCTATGTGATCGACCCGCGACTTCGGATTCCATTGCATTTCCCCCCAGAACAGACAGAGGAAGGGAGGAAGAACCTCTACATGCACACGTGCGCGGGGACGATCGACGCCAACGTGTGGCTCGTCAGTGGCGGTCCCAGCGGAGGCGCACCCGCGTCTCCGCCCACGGAGCGGACGACGATGCGCGTGAGCTCGGACGACGGCTCGGTGACCGTGCGGTTGGTGAGCGCATTCCCATCGTCCTCGCCACTCGCGCGCTCACGGAGGCAGAACGGGGCGGACGTGCGCGCACCGTTCGTGTTGGACATCTTCGCGCGGGACGGCGGGGTGAGCGTGCACCTCCCGCGGTCGTTCCACGGTACGCTGTTTCTGAAGGCGAGAGATGGAAAGCGCGCGTTGTCCGCTGGGCTGCGGAGGAACAGCACGGCGCTCGGTACGGGGGAGGGCACGATGGGGTACTTTATCGGGAAGCTGCCGAGTAGCGATGGCACGGGATGGGAAGGGGATGAGGCGAGGGTGGAGACGAGAGATGGGCGGATAAAGGTGCGATATTTCGACGAGGTGGCCGGCTTTTTCGCTCGAATGTTTTCCATGTAATACCGCTTCCGGGGTCCGCTGCCCATCTCCGATCCCGATCGGCATCCTCCGAAGGGGCGCATTTATCAGGTTGCGACGATTCGACCTCCTCTCTCTCACTCGATCCACCATGGGCGACGTATACGTGAGGGACCCCCACACCGATGCCGCCAACACCACGCTGATCCCATCTAGTTCGACATCGAAATCAACGATGCTCCCCTTGGCCGCATCGTCTTCAAGCTCTATGACGATGTCGTGCCCAAGACCGCCAGAAACTTCCGTGAACTCGCCACGGGAAAGAACGGTTACGGTTACCAGGGATCCATCTTCCACCGTGTCATCCCGCAATTCATGCTGCAGGGCGGTGACTTCACCCGTGGCAACGGCACCGGTGGCAAGTCGATCTACGGCGAGAAGTTCGAAGGCATGTGCCGGGCACTGGGACGGTCGTTGGCGCTAACGTGCTACGCAGATGAGAACTTCAAGCTGAAGCACACCAAGCCTGGTATTCTGTCGATGGCCAACGCGGGCAAGAACACCAACGGCTCGCAGTTCTTCATCACCACCGTCGCGACGTCGTGGCTCGACGGGGCTCACGTCGTGTTTGGTACGTCGCTGTGATGCATGAGATGATGTTCGTGTGGAAGCCAACCAATCCATCATGCAGGTGAGGTCGTTGGGGGTATAGATGTCGTCAGGGCCATCGAGCAGCTCGGATCTGCATCTGGGAAGACCACCAAGACCATCAAGATTGCCAAGTCTGGGGCTATTTGAAACATGATGTGGGGGAAAGCGAAAAGTACCTATGTTGTTAGCACACGCCTTGTACAATGTTAGCGCCGTGCCCGTGGTTTGACGCAGAACGTTTCGGATCGACGCGATGTTGCGAATGGGTTCAGCATGGCTCGCTGTCGCCATCGCTGCCAACCCCGACCGCCGGTCACTGGTCGAATATGGTCCGTGGAAAGGTGAGACTCGTCGACTAGAAGCTGGAGAACTGCCCGGTCGGTGGGTCGAGTGGGACAACGAACCGCCTCCGGAGACTGCGTTCGATATTCTAACGGGGCGACGAGTTTCCCGGATTCAGGCTCCAGTCACACCCAGTCTGAACAACGTCCATATCGCAGCGACACAAACAACAAGTCGAGAGACAAAAAAACAGTCACACAAGCATCTCTTTTGAAAGAGAGAAAACGATTATCCCGTTCGCGACATGTCTCTGCATAGGGTATACAAGCATCCAGACTGAATCATGACGAGCGCCAAGACAGAACCATCCATACCCCGACGGCCGTGGGGCTCAGGCGACAACGAGACCGAGCAGGAGCGCAGCGGCCATGCTCACACCGAAGGGAATGGAGTTGGCAGCAGCAGCGCTAGTCGCGGTGGTCGACGTGGACGCCGCCGCACCCGCAGTGCCGGTCGCGCTGCCAGACGCCGCCGGCGAGGACGAGGCAGGGTAAGGAGACCCAAACGGCATGATTTGGAACTGGGTCGAGGCGTAGATCTGCACGGATCCGTTGAGTGTTTGCGACCGGGAGACCAGCAAGAAAGACAAGACAAGAGGAAACGCACGTCAGTGAGGTTCACGGGGTTCGTGAGCTGGAGGGTGTAGCTCGCCGAGGAGGGCTGGGTAGACTGCTGTTGGTTGACCGTCAGCGAGCAGTCGTAGTTGGGGACGTTGGCGATGAGGGCGAGGGGCGCAGCCAGGATGGTGGGGTCCGAGTTAGCGAGACTACTCGATGGGTCAGTCTGGGAGGTCATACGGGGGACGGGATGACGGGACTGACACGACCGTGAAAGAAGAATAGGGAGATGAGTTGCAGTCCCAGGCAAGCGTGTTCTCGGAGCCAGAGACTGGTGGGGGGTGCGATGTCAGCGTGATGGCGAGCAAAGACGGACTTGCGCTCACTCCACCAAGAGGTCGGGCTGGGGTTGGTGATGGTGAGCTGCTGTGCGAGAGTGGCCGCAACAAATGCAGCAGCGGCGAGGATGCGACGACCGACCATGGCGAGAAAAGTTGGAAAAGAGTGTAACGAGAACGAGCGACGACGGCTTCGTAAAACCCGATGCAAACCCGACCAGTCTGTTCGCTACATTTCATTCTCCGCTTGACACCGCGACATTAAGCAAGGGAAATAAGATAGTCATAAATATCAAGTACAGTGGCATACAAATGCAATGAGGGTATTATGCTGCTCAGTCCGAATGCATACCACCAACGCTCACCAGTACACGACGGAGAGCGTGATTGCGGCTGCGACGCATGCGAATACAAGCAGCGCAAGGAATGCCCACGCACAACGCTTCGCCCATCTCACTTCCGCGTCGCGCATGATCTGCACCAGCTGCTGGCGCTCACCCTCCGACTTTGACGGCTCAAAGTCCGCAGGGGCGGTGAGTGGGGACAAGAGGATCATTGCGCCGAGAATCCAGAACGGCGGAAACACTGCGACGCGGGTAAGACTTCTGGACATCCCTGCACGCGAGACTGGCACTTACAGAATCCGAATTTGAAGAGATACATCGCGAGCGTGATAGGCTCGGTGTTGGGCTCTACCGAATACTCAGGGAGCTCGGCGGCATCTGCGTAAGGCGGTGGTGGCACATCTCCACCGAGGGATGGATGCGAGTCGTGTCGGCTCTCGCGCGTAGCACGCGGGGGAGTAATGCCGAAGAAGTAGTCGATGGTGTCGGTGGTGGCAACCTGGGGTGTGCGAGTAGGAGCGGCAGCGGCTACGGCTGGCTCAGGCGCGCCTGGAAGCGCAAAAGGGGCATGCGTGCCAGTGATAGTTTGGGCCTCGAGATCGGTGTCTGCAGAGGACGAGGCGCGGCGCCAGTTGCCAAGGACAGTGAAAGCGGAGGTCATGGAGGTGTTCATGGCGAGCTGGGCTTGTCGTTGTGGGTTGTGAGGCCATCAGTCTCAGGCCCTGATATATACCCCACCACGAAAAAAGCAATCCAACCGGAAGATTGCATGTGGACCCACCAAAGAAGCGCACCTGGCGCAATTCACCAATAAATTGCCTTTTCGGGTAACTGTGAGTCGACATAAACAACCGTCCACAATCAAGCTCCCACAAATTGTTGCCTGTATCCAAGGCAATCCATCCATAATTACCCTTTTTGGCAAGTTTGTGCGGTCGCCAGACACATCCACGTGGATGATTCATGATTATTCCAAGAATTCTCGTAGTACTGTGGGTTGTGGTGTGATAATAGCTATGGATGCTAAAACGATGGACGCGAAAGCCTCTTGCCAAAAAAAAAACTTCAAGTACTCGCCATGCTATCGCGTCACACTATGCAACCCGTTCTTACTTGCTGGCTACTCTCGCTTTCAGCTTTCTCTCCGCCGTATCTTCGTTCTCTATCGTCATAACTTCAAAGGCATCCTGACTTCCCGCGAAAGAGCCAAAGAACGGTGTGGCTGGACTCAATGTCGACGGAGTACGCGAAGAGTAAGTGAGAGCAGGGGAGACTATGGGAGGAGACTTTAGGCCTTCCTTGACTGTGGAGTGCTGCTCGCCGAGTTGGGGAGATTTCTTGGTATGGATGTGTGATGTAGGTGAGGAACGGAAACGAAGGCCCTTGTCCTCGTCAGGGCAGCTTCGCATATCGCCATGCGAATACATATAGGTATGTTGGAGCTCAATATTCTTGTCACGGGAAAGGGTTCTAGTGTTGTTGTTGTCATTGCTGCTGCTGATATTGTTGGGGCGTGTAGGTGCTTGCAGATAAGAGGGATGCGTCCCCGAAGGAATAGACGGGCGGTTGTTAAACGAGGAATATGGGTAAGGCAGCTGCTTGGACCCAATCGACCGCTCTGTGCGTTGTTGGTGGCTTTTTGGTCGCTTCCCAGGCTCTTCGTAGTCTGGCGGCGGCGGAACAATGCTGACAGCATGACTACGTGGTCGTACAAAAATGGGGCTCGTCGTGGGGTCTACGATGGGAGGACCACTATTAACCAGTGCTTGCAACTCGTGAGCTCTCGGCGCGGCCTGGTGACCCATGGCATGAAAGTCGTCCTCCGAGATCGTAGGCAAAGCATCCTGAGAGTATATCCCCCTTCCAGCATGGAAGGGTTCGTGAGACACAAGATCGAAACCCCGAACGTTTGCATTGAGCCTTCTCAACGAGGAAACCGGCTCGAATATTGCCGAAGGTTGTGATAACTGTGCCTGCAGCTGGAGACGTTGCGCGTGCGCATCGAGAATGAGCTCCTCGGCAGGAGTGAAGCCGTTGCGTGCTTGAGTCTGACCTCGAGGCAGCTTGATGGGAAGTGCGTCGGGCGACAGCAATGCAGCACTTGTGAGGGTCCGAAGTTGGGCTTGCTGTGTCATGAGGTACTCGTCGTCGAGGGCTGGACCTCTCATGGTACCGTCCAGCGATCCGTCATCGTAGCCCATGTTCTGTATCGACTGTAGTAGAATGTCCATATCTGAAGTAATCGGAAGATCTGGTGTGGATAGTAACGGCGACTCCCTGTATGCATAGCACAGTTTAGAAGGTAACGAACGAGACGCAGGCAGCATCCCAGAATCGGAGGTGCGATTGAACGTAGCCTGATTATCTGAGCGCGCAACACGATGAGGTTGACCCCCCTCAAAGTCGCGCATATTTACTTGAAGTTCTTGGCCACGAAGATTGAGCAGGGCGGCTTGGGCGATAGTTAGTCGTGACGGTGATTGATCCTCATTCTTCAACGACCTTTCTGCACGCTATGAACCCCTCACTTTAAGTGAAAGGTATCTGATAAAAGACAAAAGACACAAACTCTGAGTTCTCGCTGCTCAGCACTATCCGCAAAGCGTACAGAGATTCTGCACCCGGAATCATTCCATCCGCGCACCATCCTTCCATGCAAGCGCTCAATGGTGTCCTCGGCTGCGGCACGAGTCTCGAGACTTCAGCAAGGCCCAATTAAGTATTAAAATGAAGTGGTAGTAAATATTTGGGACATACCGGACGAAGGCGATGATTCGAGGTGGGTTACTCAGTTTGGTCTTAAAGAAGCGACTACTCTTGATCTTGTAAGGAAGCATCAAGGCTGCAAGACTCTACTCAACCCAAGTGTCAGCAGGCTTTGTCAGTCTTAGATGGTGCTAACGGAATATTACCTCCTCGTCTATCGACAACGGAAGTCTTATGATAGATCTAGTAATTGTAATACAACGACGGGGAGAACAACTCACCCCTCGATGTAGATATTAGTTGAGCTAGTATCTTTGAGTTTCTCCATGCGCGACTTGAAGGTATTCTCCTCATGATCGGTCGACTGGGCGGTGTTGTGTTGGGCAAATTCCGTGCCAGGAATCCGGTGCACTTGCTATGAGGAACGTTGAAAGGACTCCCGGGGACAAAAACTGACTTGCCTTGGAAAACGACGGATGAAGATTACGGTATTTTCGAAGCCCTTCAATGCAACTCTGAGCAGAGTCTACATCACCGAATCTGTGGATATGTGCCGATAGCTGAGTCGGTTTGAGCATACACAATTCCAGAACCATCTCACAGAACGAATCCATAACCCCTATGACCAAAGGAAACAAAAACGATGGTCAAGCGCGCATAAGCAATGATAAAGACATGAAGACCAAAACGACCAACGTAGGCTTCTCGCTCACGTGCCGAGTGAACGTTCGAACGCTTTTGATATCGCCGAATGGTCTAGCAAGCGCAAAGAGATCTTGTTCGGAGAAATGAGGAGGAAGCCCATTGATATAGACATTCGGTGTCTGTTGGGAAGCACCAGGGATCGCTTCAGCGGAGGATGCCGCAGTTAGGGTGCATTGAGAGTCGGCGGAATCTGGGAACATGCGGTCGTAGGTGGTCGCGGAGCCGGAGGCACCTGGAAAACTAAAAGAAGCTTATACGGGGTGAATATTACTGAAGTGTACTCGACAGTGGAACTGGGGAACTTACGTGTGATGGATTGTCGAGATGTCGCAGACAAATAGACTGAATTTACAATACCGGAATCGAGTGGTTGGGATGGCGCTTTGATGGGCCGGTCGCGAAATGAAGTTACGGGCTCTGCGGGGCTAAGACAAGAAGGATTACTACTGAGTGAGATGAAAGTCGTATTTTGCGAGGGGGAATTAGTCTGGTCGTTTGACTGGTTCACAGGCATTGGTGTACTGGTACTGAGAGTATTGTGGCGAGAGGATGAGACGGGTGGTGTAGGTGGCGCGGAATGCTGTTCAGGAGACGGTAGTGTGTCGGGTTGTGATTTTGAGGGGAGTTCTGCAGAGATACTTGGACTTGTGTGTAGTGGAGATTTAACGGTGGGGGCAGGGGATTCGTCTAAAGTCGTTACGGGAGTCTGCGGCGGGGAGGAAGCGGAAGGACACATGGTGGCGAATCGGGGATGCTCGAATGGGAGAAAGAACAGCCAAAGGAGGCTGGAGCAGCGGACTTGACGTAAATAGTGCGCTGTCACAGTGATGAAGGGGAAGATAGAAGGACGAGGTAGGTGAATGTGGGGGATAAGAATGAGGAAAGAAGAAAAAGGAGGGCGGGGAGGAAAGGCATTCCGACTTCTTTATATCCTTTGGAGAGCTATGACGCACGGGCCCGCTCCGTGGACGGAAAGATGCAGACCCTAAAGAGACCTTCGGAGGCATCCTCGAAGGATGCCTCTGCTAGCCTCGCGTCACGTCCTGCTCGAAACAGGAGAGTCGCTGCCCAAATCAAGCAGGTGTTCAAGTTCGTTTCAAACTCCGAGACCGAATCCGGCCGTCGCACGCAGATCGTCGCAGCGGAGGTGAGTTGAGAGAACTTGGATGCTCTGCCGGTCCACGGCCCGAATCACTGACCTCCTGGTCACGGGTTCATGGCTGGCGTCTCCACCGCGCGCAACAATCCGAGCTTTCGAAAGGATAGAGGCCTCGATGAGTTTGGTTGGCTTCAAAGTCCGCACGTCACTTTCGGCGTTGCATTACAAGCGAGTTGACAGGAAAGCTCACGAATTGGCGGAACCTCGTACGGTCTTCGTTCTCTTCCTCTTCTTCGAGAGGCGTCCGAGATGTTGCCACGTTCTGGGAGCCGGACGACTTCCCACTCGCAGTTTCCGCGCGCAATAGGTGCCATGCAATGATCTTACGTCATGACACATTTAGGCGAGCTTGTGCGCGATTTGACCGTGGAAAACCTTGTATGAGGGGGGCCACTGAGTGCCTTGACTGGAGGACGCATATACCATATATACCGTCGTGTTTCAAACATATTTATAATGCTAGCCGTTGTGTTGTGAACCAGATTCCCTCTCCTCCACGTATAACATCCCCCTGCTGGGTCTCAGCGTTGCAGCAATCTGGGGGTCGATGTCTCGATGTCCGCTGCATTGTGAATGGTCATCATTTCATTGGCAAGATACACCATTCATCCCTTCTCTCTACAGGGAAATCGCCAGAGTCGGCGACACCATAGCTTTCAGTGCGCAGACATGATCAAACTTCATTCTTCGCATGACAATCCTTCACAGCCATGCTCTTATACGATTATCTGCTTACATTCTCAGCGGAAGTGCGCCTATTTTGGCGACGACCCCGTTGGAGTTGGGCGTTTGTGCTTTTCGTGGCCATCCGCTACTTCTCTTTGGCTGTTCACGTTCTCAACCTGATAGAAGCGTTCATGAAGTCACCCCCTGTTGGCAGTCCAGTACGTTTAATCACTGTTCTTCGTTATTTCATTCACCAAGGTCACGGTTTTAGGTGTGAGTTCTCTCAAACCGTTCTCTGGAACAGTGAGATTGACGAGAAACTTCTTCAGTTGCCATTCCATGCAATTGGCTGAGCAGAGCGGAATTGTCGTCGTCCAGGGGATAGGTGGAGGTCAGCCATCGCGTTGCCATCTTGCTTCACATCAGGGAAACCAAGAACCATACAGCCGTCATGGCCATGCGTGTCTACGCACTTTACGAGAAAAGCTCGCGTGTCCTAATCTGCATGATCATTTTTGCTGTTGCCGGCGTGGGCCTCGGCTGCGTGAGTTTGGGGTCTCTGAGGGGACACGGGGGACTTTTCTAACATGTCTGATATTTCACGCAGTGGGCCATCATATCTGATCCTTCCAGTTCGAATTCTGCTGCAACTATTGGGAGCTGCGTACCCTACTTTGACTTTAAGGAGTGAGTTTTTTTTCATCGATTTCGTTGCCATTCCACTCGCACGAGCATTGTTTTCAATCTCTCAATAGATCCTTGCGTATGTGTTTCATCCATATACTCCCGAGGAACCCTTCTTTGTGGCCTCCAACTGACCCTGGAATCCCCGTTCAGATGTGGCTATCGCGTGGGGTGGTCAACTGTGTTTTGACGTTCTCATTTTCATTCTGACTGTTTGGAAGTCGTTTCGTATCGGTAGAGTGGGTGACCGTACGCTCATAGATATCTTCGTACGTGATGGTCAGTATTTCGACACCAGTTGTTCCATGACCCAACGCGTTCTGATTTATCCTATGCATAGGCTCCATGTATTTTGCGTTGGTGAATCTTTCTTCATGGTTTTCGAGGACCTCACATTGCGGATAGAATTATATCCCTTGTGAACATCGCAAATATAACCATTCTTCTGGTGAGATGCCACGTTCTCTGAGCTTATTGGACGGGAATCTGACATACTCACTGTCCAGCTAGAAAGCGTGAGTGGACAGGATATCATATCTAACTGACGTATGATCGATGACTACCCACATCTGTGCCGCTAGACACCTCTCAAGGCGGTCACTAGCGTGTTCACTAACTCGTAAGTATCTCTGTATCACGCTTTCGGTAGAAGAAGCATCGATGAACTTACGAGCAATTCCATGTTCCTCCATCAAGATTGACAGCGATGATGATTTCGCGGCTGATGCTCAGCATGCGGGAACCCAGGATTTGGACATCGATACGAAGCAGTGGTAGGAGCAGCCTGCCGATGGTGACGACCGTCGTCCCACTTGACGACCTGCCCTTGTCGATCTGTGTAGATGATTCGGATTTGTGGTCGGATAGGCGACGGAGTGTATTGGTGTCCGGGGAATAAAGGGCGGTGTGAGCGTGCTGTGCCTGCTCTTGCCGAGGTTGCATCGATTGTACATGTATGGAATAAACCGCACGCTACCGTACCAGTTGGGTTATCTTGCCTACCCTGCAATATGACAGTAAGAAGAGATTAGTTCACAGAAGTCGGCGTCAATCTGGTGACTGAGTTACAGGATCCTTGGGTACTAGGCATCAACGTATCGTGTAGAATCTGCAGGCAGGGGCGATCTCTGGGTTGCTTGGCGAATGTGTGTCCTTATGCTCAGACTGTGCGATGTCCGGGGAATAACCAATGTACAGTCGACTCCCTCGTAACGCATACCCCTTGGGCCTATCCCGGAATCTAGGAGGGAGTATGGTGTAGCTCGCAAAAAAAAACACTGACAGACGTCAAGATTTTTACGAATACGAAATCCCCGCATCCCGACGGCGGTAGCTTAGTAACATGACGATACATACGTACATTACTTGCAACAAGTAGCGCGGGGAAGCAGTTAATCAGGACATGTCCATCTCATTGCTCTGACATGTCCCTCGTCCTTGAGACATCTGACCGGGGGAGTCGGGTGGCATGTCATCGATATCGCTAAACGCAGCGAAGTCGAGATCCGCAAAGTCCAAGAGCGTCGTATAATTCTCAGCATAATCTATGAGCTCTTCTTCCTCCAACTCGTCCGGGGTTGGGTCTGTGGTTCTTGATTTTTGTTCTGAAGAGCAAGTGAGTTGAGGCGTCAGCTGGGAAGTAGGACTCGCCTTGCAGCTCGCTTTCCCACGCGCTGGCATCCTCCATGTCTGGGTCAAACGAAGAGCCAACCTCGAGGGCGTAAGAGACGCGATACGAATGTTTTTTCTTATAGTTTGCGCTTTGTATGATCCTCCGGAAGAGCTGAGTTCGGCCACACTGTCAGCAGAACATGCCCACATCCCGATGTACTGCACGAACCTCGTCCTGCATGATGGCATCGTCCGACTCCTCTTCCTCGTCGCAATCCATGAATACATCGCTGTACTTATCGCTGTTCCTCCGTGCGTTCACTGCCCTCTCACGTAGCTTCTGTGCATGCTTTCTGCATCGGGCTTGGAAACGCTCCCTGAGGAATACTCTTTGGGGATCCTCCGACGTTTGGCTACCCTTTCGAAAAAGAAGTTTTGCGGAGGATGAGGTGTCTGGTGTGCGATGTGATGCGTGTGTTCGGGGAGTCGTTGCTTTATACTGTGCGCGCCGCCGCTCCTGTGCTGTGTTCGTCGGGGAAGAGAAGCTAGGAGAGGCGAGGGGCGAAGAGTTTGTGGGCTGATGACTCCGTGCCGAATAGTACGATGAACGACTTGGCGTCGAGCATGTGTGGGAGAAAGGACTGGAGGACTGTAAGCTGGAGACCAGCATGTGAGTTGGACTGTTCCTGAACGCGGTCGCGACGTTGTTGACTGTGGCGCGCGTTTGTTGACATTTGTTGACGTGTTACTTCAGATGGTGGCGCACGTGACTTACCACATGCACGACCCAGACGTTGTTGTCGGTGACAGTCCTCTCAGAAGTTGACCCCGAGTTTGTAAGCGAGAGACTCAGGACGAGGCCTTAAGTCTTGACTGCCTGACAACTGTCCCAGTGGCGTCCACTGAAAAGGACGAAGCCCACTCGAGCATCTCTCCTCTTCTCTCATGGCGTGCCTCTCTCAGTCGCACCATAGTCATTCTCCACCCACTAGTACCCCAGGCGCGTTTCTGGCCGCTGACGCTCGCTTGATACACTCCACACTTGCATCTTTGTGAACCGCCGGGCGCTGCTCCCCGGATTCCGGGCCTGCCTTCCCACACACACCCCGAGTGTTTTCCCCTTTTCATTGGTCCTCAGTCTGATCTCTCATCCCAATTAGATTTCCGATTGTCTTCTTACCCTCTCTGACTAGTGACTCATACGACGTTTGTCACGTTTCTTCCAACCTATCCAGTTCAAGGGTTGTTGATCCATATCCTGTCCCGGTCTCTGTATTTCCTGTCACACGAATTTCGGAATACCCTGCAGCAGATCTGTGTTCATTCCGGCCTTCTGGGGCTTATCAAACTAGGAATTGACTCCTCTTGTTGTCTGTCTGGCGTAGGCACGCAGCTCTTTTCGTTGGGAAGCAGCTGCATGACTTGAAAACAAGCTAGAAGTGGGCCCAACATGTGCTGCCATGCCACCGGAGTGTCACATGTATGTGGGTGCTGTATTTATACCGATTGTGACGAAAGCGTGCATCCTGTGTGCCTTCGGCTCCGTCTCCTGGAGATGCTGTATCGGCACTTCAAAACATCAGGTAATCTACGCCTTCGATTCCAATTTGCGGTATGCACCCACTTCGACCATAGGTACGAGACAACACCATCTCGTAACGACTCTCCAATGTTTTGACGTCTTCATCCTTCAACGAAAAAATTATAGGTGGTACCCTACGCTACCTCCATGTGTTCCACTGCATCACATGGCACAATACTAGTGTCTTTGCCTTTTTTTTGTCACCCTTTCTAACATGCGGTCATCCTATATCATGCATATCTGCATTTCTTACTTTGCAGCTCATCCTCATCATGGGGTAAGAATGTTCGGAGAAATCGTACTTAGTGTCTTGATTTCATCACCTCGCGTATCTCAAGTTCTCGGAAGACGGCCTCGAACTGACGTGCAGAACGCACGATAACGCGGTCTCCATCTGGACCGTTCCTTCGCCACTCTTTCCACCTCCGGCGGAGGCGAAGGGGGGGAGAATCTTGTTCCATCTGTGACAAACGAGACGAATCGCAACCAAAGGACCCCTCCCCATCTCCGCCACATCTGATCTCTGGAGGGGTTCGACTGTTTGTTCCGAACGCCGTATGCGATACCAGAAGACGGATGGTCACGGTGTGTCAGGAGGACAAGAGGCGTTTTGCTCCCGCAACGTCTGACCGGTGCAACCGATACACAGTGATGTTGACCCTGAATGATGGCTTGTGATGCTGTTGTCGGTGTCGTATCGCATCGTGCATGTACTACATATGCCAATATCAGCGTCGCTGTCATGCATGTAGAGTTTTCGATGCTGTTGAGACTAACTCGCTGCCTAAATGCTCATCTCTACTTGCTGGATACCTGGAGGCTTTCGCGCTGGATTGAAGCACATGCGGAAATCATCTTCGTGACGCATTTGAGTCGAATAATTATGCAAACGGACCCTCACGTCCGAGTCCACTGGGTGCACTACTTACAATTGCTACATGCTGAGGTATGAGTCAGGGCCGAATTGGCACTTGGCGTTTTCCTCTGGATTCCGGAATCACTGAAAACGCATCAGAGGATGTTGCAGTGTCCATACGGGTGTAATGAAGCTGGACGGAATGGGCCGTCGCCGGCGGTCCGCTCCTGCTCTCGAGCATCTCTCACGCGCCCGACGAGCCGTGCACGATACCAGGCATGTGCACTGGTGGATCATGTTGACATCTTGCAGGATCGCGACGCTTGGCCCGTAACCAAGTCCACGCGGTGTACTGGTGCGTCCTAGATGAGCGCCAGCTGCGAGGAGGCGATCGGACTCATTAAAGTGACAAGCCGCCATCAGTCAATGATTACAACTTGGCATGCGGTCGGGCGGTTCGTGTTGTCATTGTAGAGTCGGTCCTCCATCGGTCTCGATATCTTATAGGGCGATCAGAATCTGAGGCACCAACTCGGATTTGGCGGCGCACCTGGGAGCATAAAATGCCTGGAAGTCAAGGAATGTATTTTGGGCAGATGAAAACTTGACATCTAACTTGCGCTTTGCGAGTCAGACGTCAAATCCACGCGAATGTAGTTCGGCTCGGTTCCTGACATCCAAGGTCGTCCCAATCATCACGCATTTCGTACACTCCACGAACAGCTCGCTGAGACCATTGATACAATCAGCCAATCGTCATCGTCGCATCTACCACCCTTGCCACTCGTGATGTCTGAGGTTCTTGACTCGGTTTGGATGAGAAGATGACGTCCTTGAGAATCTGCGAGATGAGACCGTGTTGAGCTTCAATAGCGATTTTCTGGCTGTGCACCGTGTTGATCATCAGTTCTCGAGAGTTTGGAAACTGCGACTGAATACGGACCTATCTTTCACGGCCTTGGTGAGCTGATTATCTTCCTTCTTCTTGTCTTCTTGCTGTGCATCACGTGTGAAGAGCTACTTTGGCGAAGTTGAGACATGGGCGATACCTTATTACTAGCCACTTTCTCATCTGGAGATTTCAAGATTGGTGCAGGTGCCCGTGTATTACCAACCGCCGTCTGTGCTCTTGCAAGTTTCTCATGCAGATCCGCGATCTGAGATACCGCATACGCACGATTCTACAGCATGCCCCAATGATCGCTACTGGTCCAGACCATCACCAAAACCGAAGTGGAACTGGGATGCTTACCGAGATCAAGTTACTCCCGCTCAACGTATTGACCCAATATTTGTTCCACAAAAGCCCCAGCAGTTTCTCGTCTAGACTTGATTTGAAGATTTCGACATCGAGCTGATAATATTGATTTGCATGGGCACCGAAATCCTCGATTTTAGAGAGGGGGATTGATTGGTACTCGGAGGACGACGATGTCGGAGGGGTGTAGTCCTTGGGGTAAGTGCGGAAGGCACCGATGTCGACCTTTCCCGCAGAGATCGTGCGATTGGGGTCAATCTGTGGGAATACAAGGATAACGATATGTAATGAAGAGAAAGAAAGAACGACACACGACGTACGACGACCGCCACGAAAGGATCTTGGAACTGCTGATTGTTCATTTGCGTGTCGACGTCTATACCGGACAACCAACACCCATACCCCGGGTGGGAATGATACCATCCGATAGCATTCTCTAGTCTCTTGACCTACCCAAACCAGACAAGGTTGTCCACGAAGCTCAGCCTAGCACAGTTGCTGGAACGAGCTGTTGAGCCCCACCTTCTCGCTCTCCTGTATGTATGTTACCATGTACTCGTTCGCTTCATTAGCAGCGTTGACACGCGTTTCCGTGCCTTGAACGGGCAACGCGAATGAATCCACGATAACGATGGAGTTACCGATGACTTTTCCTTGCATGAGGCCCATGATTTCGTGCGGAACACCTGACCTGGCATGTATGACCTGTCGAAAAACGGTAAGATCAGTCTACTTTGTATCCATTTGGAGCTGCACGGCGGAGAGGGCCGGATGGGACAGATGCAAATGCGCTATGGAAGTCGGCGAACCATTTTAATCAGTGCAATGGCGGATATTTTACACGACTTGAAGTAGTGAGGACTGTCAATCAGGACGAGTAGGGCATGGTATAAGATCGCAACGTGCAATGACAACTCGAACCAGAGGTACATACTCTTGGTCCCAAGGGGCCTGTTGAAGTATCCGTTTGTTTGCTTCGACATCGAAGGCATATATCTCATCCTGTGGTGGGACGTGATGTATCTGGTTTGTTAGGGTAAATGTCTGGAAGGCTGTTGAGGAGGACATTGCAGAGTGGCTGGGATTATGTAACTCGAGCCATTGGGGATATCTTTGCGATAGGTACTCATACTCTCTAGAGACATGCATGATCATGGCCAAAGACAATGACCCGCATGCCAAGCTAGCGCGTAAATCACCACTACGATGTTGCGCCAGTACCACGATGAATGTTCGACGAGTGGCCGATCCTGTGTCCAGATGCCTGATGATTTGGATAGGTAGACGTCGAGGGCACAATCAAGCGCACAAGTTTGCAATGCAGGGAACGTCGCATCACAACTCGCGCGTAGTCCTCCCCGCCGTCGTCCCTAGACAGGTCCTGTCCGCTCAGCGTCCTGCAAAGCCTTGAGAATGCCAAACACCACATGGATCCCTTCTCGTACAAGCTCCACGTCGTCGGGTACGACGCGGTTGAGCACAAGGGATATCTTGTCCGGATGCCAACGAAGCAGCGAACCTCGGATCCTCTCCTTTTTTGTCGTCGTATTCGTCCTGACCGACAAGCTCTCGAACAGAAATTCGGACACTGACCGACTCTTGAGCTGGCGGAGGTCCCGGTCCGTCATGCGGTCCCGGAGTGGCCACGGAAACTCGGTGAACACGATAGGCTCTGTCGACGAATTGACGGAGCGCCAGCGTTCCTCGTAGGCTTTCCACCCCTCCATCTTCTCCCTCTCCAGATCCTGCGTATTCAGTTCTTCCCTTATCCGCTCTGTGCGTCCCTTGTCCCGCCGACCGAACGCATCTCGGAGAACTCCGCCGGCACGTACCCACTCGATCTCGCTGCTCTCTCCAAGCTGCCGTTCCCGCTCTAGTCTTTTCAGTCTTTCCACGTCCATACATTGATCCGCCTGCCCACCCTCCGCAAGCTGTTCCTCATCATGGCGGCTCTGATTTGACCGTGTGTCGTGAGGTTCGATGTACCTTGGTTTCGAATAATGAGCTGAGGTGCTCGTATTGGAGAATGGAGGAGGAAATGCGAAATATCCTTTCATCCGAATGCCCAACGCAAGGTGAGGAGACTGACAGTGAACGTGTTCAAGTTGGCCATTTGACAGAGTGGTGCTTAGTCAGCCAACGACGCCAAATCAAGCTGTTATGATATCCACTACACCGATTCTTCCAGCATTGTCCAGTTCGACATTCGCATCAAAGACAAGCCTTCGTCGTCCTCAAGCTTTGACGACGACTGCCATCCCACACCAGGGATCGACCTCACATCCCCCGGCTATATGCTCCAGGGTGGTGACTCCCCGCGCGGCAACAGCAATCGATCTACGGCAAGAGGTCGTCCTTCGCCCTGCGACATGGATTCAGCACGCTCTGTCTCGCACCCGTTTAGTTATTTCCTCACCTTCTCTGTGGCGTCCTCATGTACATTGTAGGCTGTTGGGTCATACACATCCTGGATAGCATGTGCACTCCTTCGTCTTCTCCATGTACAGCATTGACCTCCCTTGAAAACGGCACGCCAAGATTATCAAGGCCGCCCATGATCACAATCTTCCGATCGAGGAGTTCGAATCTCTGGTGCAACGCTTTTCCAACCAATGGGAAACGGCGTTCTGTTGCACCGGGATGACTTGGCCATGCGGTACACGTTGGATGCCGTTGGTAAGTTGTTCTCGTTCATCAGTATCGATTCTCATGTGTACGACATGGGGACAACTGTGTTGGGACATGATTTCGATTTCAACGCTATAGGATCCGGACAGTCCATGTTATGAAGTGCATTGCCTGCCTACGTCGCATTCCCGAAACTGGATAAGATTGCACCCGGAGGTCACATTGTTCGTGCCATCGACGAGCCTGTCAAGTCATTCCACGAGTTGCTTGCGCTAATAAAGGAGAGCCCCAGCAATGACATGCTCACATACATGCTCGAGGACAAGGGTCAGGTTTGTTTGCCCGTGCTTGGTGATAGCTGTGGTCCGTTAGAATTGACCGACACGGCAACGCGACAACATGGTTGTGTTCTTCATCGCTGGCCATGTCAGTTGGATGATCCTTTCTGATTCCACGCTTCTCAATCAGGATACGTCCGTTGGAGCCATGTCATCGCTTTCATACTTGGCTTTGTCCCCTGAAGTGCAAGCCCGCGCTCACGCCGAAGTCCGTGCAGCGATGGCCAACAAAGCTTGCCGCATCGCCACTGTATCT
>JBBPOI010000025.1:0-45968 GCA_038091355.1 Phylloboletellus chloephorus | reverse complement strand
CGATGGCGGAGGTTCCGGCCTACCTGTTGCAAGGAGTGCCTGTCTTGCAACCGCCCCACCTAGAGGGCCTCTCGGATCCCTCTCTTTCCACTGAAGTTTTGCCAGGTCCACCGTCCCTGCTATCCGTTCAGCAGGCCGCGCACAAGCGCGACCCAAAGAAACCATCCGCTTTCGTGTCCTATCTCCCCACATCTGATCCAGGCTCTACCTACTCGGGCCTCATGACGAGCACTCTCAGTGTCTCGGAAGTCGACGGCCCCCGTCGAAAACGCGCCAGGGTCGACAAAGGGTACGCTTGCCTCTCCTTTTTGCACCGCTGGGCTTTCTCTGACTGCCTCCCTGTCACCGACGCAACCCAAACCCTTGTCGATGCGCTAACCATGTACCACGGCGTTATGTTGACCGCCTGTCCAGGGCTGCGAACGGGCGTGCCCAAAGGGCCAGCGCTAGAAGCTTAAACAACGGTGGTGCCAACAGCAACCTCTCCGTACTACTTCCTGCCTCCGATCCAGTCGCACCAGACGTACCGCCTTCTCGCCAGCCCAGCGTGCCACCTCTCCCAGACTCCGACCCATTCCCGGTACAACCCGAATCAGACGACCCTTCTGTGTCAGTGTCTCGTGCGAACTCGCTACCTGGAGATGAAGAGTTTGTCGCCCCCTCTACTATTGAGAGAGCAAGGTCAACGAGAAAAGATAAGGGAAAGGGAAAGGAGACGGACCGAGGGTTTAGAGTAAAGGAGGAACCTAGCGGGATAATCTGCCTCTCTCCTGAGCCTTCATTGGGTCTGGTGCGTGCTCTTTTGTGGTGTTGCCAGGATCCTTCCCTTACTTTTTACATCCTGGTGGTCAGCTGAATGAGGATCATTGTTCTTCATGCCGATCCTTGGGTGCCCTGGTGTACTGTGATAGCTGTCCTCGAGCATTCCATCTGTGGTGCTTGGACCCTCCCATGGAAGCAGTTGACCTCCCAGATGGCGAAAAATGGTTTTGTCCGAGCTGTACCATTCGCAAAGTATGTCATGGAAAATCATGTCACCTGTGCATGAGAAGATCACTCACATCTCGTAGCACCCGCCACCTAAACCTGCCCCATCTTTCATGTCTCCTCTCATCCACCTTGCTCAAACGAATATCCCTAAAGAGTACCAGCTTCCAGATGATATTAGAGGGTTTTTCAAGGATGGTTCGTGGGGTTTCTATCCTAACCAGCGTCGCAGTTTATTGTTTTTCAGTTGCAACAGGTGCCAATGGAACCTATGTGGATAGCTCGGAATTGAAGCAGCCCCGCCTCAGGTAAGTGAGCTATGTCATTTCGGATCCTACCAACTCATGTCTCGCAGTCGTCATGGGCAGCTTGAAGACCGTGATCCATATCGACTGAAGGACCGGAATGGTGTCCCTGTGATATGTTTTAAATGTGGCACGTCGGCACTGCCGAGCGGTCTTGCTATATGCGCACCCTCAAAACAGCGTCCTCGTAGGTCGACGTCCGTCGCAAATAGTTTGACACCGGAAAGTGGAAAAGCCATCGTCTCGTGCGATTACTGCAACCTCCACTTCCACCTTGATTGCCTTGATCCACCTCTTACGTCTATGCCTTCCTTCGGAAAGAAGTGGATGTGTCCAAATCATGCTGATCAGGTTCTTGTGAGTCCTTAACAACTTTGTCATCATGTTTGTCGAGGTTCTCTCAACACACGGACATCCCTCTCGATCACTATAGCAACGGAAACGGCGTATTCCAAAGCAAAACGTGGCACCCATCGATATTACTAAATCTAATCAGTGGAACAACGGCAACATCGAGATCATACATCCGCAATCCGCAGCGATGACAGACAAGCTCGTCCTTGACGAGGTGCTAATCAATGGGAGACGATACAGGGTGCCCGAGCGTATCATCATGCTCGACTTTTGGAGTAAGGTAAGCAAGGAGCGACATCCAGAACCCAGGTGAGTTTGGTTTTGGATCCCAGGCGGGAAAGATTGAAACCTGTCTCTTTATAATAGAGATAAGGATATTCCGTCTGTGACGTCGTCCCCATTGACGTCGTTGAGTTCTCTTGATGAGATGGACGAGGACACCCAATTTCAACCGCCGTCGTCTAAAGAGACTCTTATCTCACTAGATGAGTTGCGCACCGCACAGGCAAGCTATTTGGTCATCGGGTGAACCACTGTATACTCACGTCACTCCCAGCTTTTATGTGATCTCCGCAGCTTGTTTTCTCTGAAAGAAGCCAAACCTCCCACAGGACCTTCTATCCAACCTTCGGTGCTACCTGTTGCTTCCAGCAATGGAGAAGTTCAAAAGGTGGCGAATAGGGTCATGGCTGATTTCGGCACCCAAACCGATCTTGAGCATTCACTCCCTCTCTTTGCGCCAGCACCCAGAACGACTCAGCTCAAAGATACTATAAAACCGACCTTATCAAAGGTAAATCTAGGTAGTTTACCCGCTATGAAAGGTGACTTAGACTGGGAACAGCGCAAAGCGCCCTCCAAGTCGTCTGTCAGGAATACCGCTGAAGTCTCCACTTCCGACACGGCCACAAAATCACAAGTCTCTGCTGAATTTCTCTCTCCTGCTAAGCCAAAGAGGGCAAGGATTTCCACGAAGCTGGAGGTGGATGAAGTACCAACATCCATCGAACCAGTGGCTAGTGGGGCAGAGCCGGTGGGTCGAGCACCGCGAGATGAAAAGAAATAATACTGAAAGATCTGTAGACTGCTCCCCAACAAGCCGAGAAGCCTGAGAGGGTAGGTAGGGCTCGCCGGAAACCCAAACAAGTCCCTGAGACTCGGGAGGGCGGACCAACGGCTGTCGTCCAACGCGTCCCTTCGCCACCCGCATCGTCAGACCCACCTATACCTGTATCTGAACCTGCGCCACCGCCCCCCGCTCCTCCTCCGCCCCTTGCGCAATTAACCTCTAAGCCTATGACACCCAAAGCGTCCGTAACCATCACCCAGTCCGGCACATCATCTACACCTACTCTTAAAATCCGGTTGCCACGATTATCTGCAGTTAGTGCCACCACCCACGCTAACTTGACACTTGCTGCTCTGCAGTCAGCCCCAGTCGCTGTCTCGCCAGTGCCTGACACAGCCGCGTCCCATGACTCACGGCAACGACGGCCGTTGCGTAGACAAGATTCGGCCTCCGTTTCTGTGAGCGGTGGATCGTCGTATACGGCAGAGGTGGTCGACGACATGGAGTTGGCGAAACCAAGTAAGCAACATATCGCGCCGTCTCTTTATCCTGCTTACGATTGCATCAAGAACATAAGCCACCAAGAGGAAGCAGAAAGCATGTTGAATGACCATTCACCGCCAGCCCCCCTCTTTTTCTGGATCCGTGGACGTCGTGGCCAGGGGGCCGTAGTATCAGAGATTCCTGTACTCGACTAGAAAGATATATATCTCTTGTTATTCTTATCGGCGTCTGGAAGTTGTGCCGCCTGCCCCAGCAGGTAATAAGTACGGACTCTGCACTTCCCTGGGTCATTCCTTCCCGTCCTCCACCATGTCTGCGAGTACGTTCGTACAGAGACGTGCCGCTGCCACGCAAGTACTCCAACGTCGACTGTTTCACGTTCGGCGTACGCCTGAACCTCCAAGTGCTGAGATGTCACAGCTTCTGGCTGTCTATGCTACTCATGCTCCCCATCCGCTCACACTAAGCTCACTTGTGGCTTTCGGCCAGCCGCTCACCCCAGAATCGGTACTGCGCAGTGTCTCCTTTGTGCTGTCTGAGATTCCCCGTCGCCTCGCGAGACGGGCGCGTGCACTCGAGACACTTCCGTTCATTGTCGGGACCAATCCGTACGTTTCGAGGACTCTGAATGCCTACAGAGAGAGCTTCCAATTTCTGGCGAGCTACCCGCCTGTCGCGACTCTCGCGGAGAATACCTCCTTCACAGCGGAGCTCAGCCATTTAGTGGAAAGCCACCGGAATGACATACCAACCATGGCCAAGGGGTTCGTCTTTCTGTATGCTGCACGTCGAATGCATGCATCTTAACCGTCGTGTCTTGCCAGCTTCCAGGAATGCGCCAAATACATGTCTCCGACACAGATAAGCAATTTCTTGGACGGTGCCATTCGTAATAGGATATCAGTCCGCTTGATTGCTGAACAACACATCGCCTTATCACAAGCACTGGAGAGCCAGAAAGATGTCGGTGTCACGTCTCACTACGGTATTGTCGATATGGCCTGCTCTCCAGCCGCTATGGTCAAAATGTGTGGCGCCTTCGTGAGTGAACTTTGCGAGGCTACGCTTGGGGCCGCTCCAGCGATCACAATCGACGGACATCAAGACGCAACGTTCGCGTGAGTCCCGATCCCGCCCGTCTACTGCACCCTCAATCTGACGCAATGCCCAAGCTACGTTCCTGTCCATCTTGAATACATCCTCACCGAGATTCTGAAGAACGCATTCCGAGCGACGGTCGAGCATCACTACAAGCTGTATGGCACGACATCCACGCATCCAGTCACTCCAGTCACAGTAACAATCTCCCCTTCACCTTCACCTGCTTCTTCCTTCCTTTCGATCAGGATTAGAGATCAAGGGGGTGGCGTGTCACCTTCTAACATGACACGGATATTTTCATATGCCTTCACCACCGCTGGTAATACTGAGAGTGATGGTGGTGGACCTTACGCTGCGCAGCGCGTTGGCGGGAGTGCCGCTGTCGGTGGGGGCACGAGTGCAGGCGAGGGGAATCTGTTCGGCCAGATCACGGGGAAGGGTGTGCAAGCCGGACTGGGAACGATCGCTGGTCTAGGGTATGGGCTTCCAATGAGCAGGTTATATGCAAAGTATTTCGGTGGCTCCCTCGATTTGTTCTCGTTGGACGGCTGGGGTGAGTAACCCACTTCCTCCATGTCTGTTGGTGCCGGTATTAAAAGATATGACAGGTAGCGACGTGTATGTGAAACTGCGCGGCGTAGACCAGGCTGGCAATGCTCAGATCTAAGGCTCAAGATGTCATTTCTGCTCTTGTCACCCGCGAACGTTCCCGGCGAAATAGACTATTAGAATCACCTTTGTTTCGTCGATATCATGCACTTTGTACAATACGTACTCTACTGTAATTTACATTTCTCCAAGAAAACAGTCAAAGCTCTACGATCCTGGTCCGCGTCAGGTACTCAGCTTTTCGCACTCTCTCGCCATTGCTTGCCAAATTTGATAACCAGCAGGAGCAGAATTTCCATCATGATCAACACGCCGCCCCACGAAGTGTACAGTCCGCCATCTCCAATGCTGTCCTGTGGGAGAACCCTGGTCAACACAGCCTACTATAACGCAGGTTACTCGCCTGGAGCGGAATGGCAACTTCAGCTGCAATGAATGCAATTGTTCCTCGGTATGCACTGTTCATTGCTACAGCAGTCGAGGAGCAACCTGGGTTGGCGTCGACAATATAAGCGAGGGTACTAGAGAACATCCACCTGTCAGCAGAAAGAGATTGAGTGGTTCGCCAGGTGTGCAAGAAAGGCGACACAAACGTCGAACAAAAGCCGGCCACAAATAACATCACGCAAATCGCAGCAACCGACTGGTGGGTTTGGCAAGCCCAAGCATACCCTATTGCGGAGAGGGGAAGCAACGGCATGGCTGGCAGTGTGCTCTGGAGACGCATCTACGGCTCCAGGTGTAAGATGAAGATCACGAGTGAGGGATGGGTGTTGAAATGATGCACACCTCTGGATGTGTTTGTCCTCCTTGCTGGCTTTTGAGCTTCGCGAAGATCCTGTCAGACCATCGCCCACCAAGGAAGCTGCCACACGCACTACCTGCAAGGAATGTGGCGTCTGAAGCAGGCTCGAACGAATAACTCACCCGCTCCACTGGAAAGCAGGACGAGCCCCGTGCACAGCGCATCATATCCGTACCATGTTGACAAAGTTCTTGCGCAGGTATACGAGAGACTATACGTGAAACCGAAAATTAAGCCTAACGCAGGTTCAGTACTAATAAACCAAGAGAGCTCCATAATGAACTCACCAGAGGCAAGAAGAATTGCATTATTATTCCATCGTTTCAATATCAAGACGATAGGTGGGACTGGGTTAACGTCCATAAATGAGAGTGATATATCTTTGATGTACAAAGTGTCAAGTGTGGCCGTTCCAGCTTCCAGCTCTTCAGCCGTTTTCGCCGAGGACATTCGTTGCGACATGTCAGTGGAAGATGCAGTGTTGTTGACTGGACTGGACGCCATGCCAGCCGTACGCAACTGATGCTCTTTTAACCTCCTACGGAGGGCATTCTGGTATGAAAGACTCCTTTCCTTGCGGAAAGAGTCCTTGAAGAAAATGAACAAGGATACGAGAACGACGCCTCCGCTGATAGCTACAAACCAGAATACTGCACGCCAGCCGAAGGCTTGTGCGAAAACACCACCGAGAACAGGGCCCATGGCGCTACCGAGGAGAGGCGCTGTATAGTATATTCCCATCTTCGTACCGCGTTCGTGGGGTTCGTATATGTCAGCAAGGGTAGCAGCTGCGATAGCCATGACCGCACTTGAGCTGAGGAACCGTATCGAGTCAACAAAGCTTGTAGGACTAACGAAGATGCGTACTGACCCCGCAGCTTGTAGAGCTCGCATTCCTAAAAAGAGACCGATGGAATTCGAAGTAGCCACGACAGCCGAACCAACAACAAATAGCGACATGGATGACAAATAGACGACCTGAATCGCACGGTTTTTGAGAGCAGCGGTCTGCTCGAGAACGAAGACAAACCTTGCGGCCTTGAATCTCGCTGATAGCACTCCACACCAGGGGGAACAGACCTTGAACGAGAATAAATACAGACAAGCTCCAACTGATTTCTGAGCTAGAAGCATGTAGAGCCTGCTCAATCTGAGCATTTGCCGCTATGTGGGAGGGCAGCTGGGATGGGATCTTAAAAGTCATGAAAGTGCTTACGGTTCTGGACAGTGACCGCAAGGCCAGCGATCATTGAGGCGGAGGACACAATCAGCAGTGTTAGTGTCTGACAAGGATTTAGCCAGAACATTGATGTACATGTAGCCGCAACGCAGGCGAACCTTGCGAGCATGGCCCCAAGATCTGGGATCATCGGGTACTGGTGCGTGCTCGATGTCATTGCTGGTCTGATCTTGATGGGGTGTCTCGCTGGAACGGGATTCAGTACTGGAATGCGGTGGTGACAGATGTATCTGCCCACAGACCTGAGGGACATGTTAGCGGGTGGGATTGTACATAAGGGAACTTATAGAGCAGGGAGGGACTTGAGCTCACCGGCAACCAGGTAAGCCGAATAGCCAACGCGGCGCATGGGATCACGCATGGCTCATGTCTGCTTGGAGCCATGCCGGTGCTTCGTGCCGCGGGACCGAGCAGTGGGATAACACAACGGTGAAACTGCTTCTGCAGCGAGGACTCGTCGCGAAGACGAAGCTGTGGAAGGTTTCTTCGCGAAGAAGCACCGTGCGACGAGTAGAAGACACTGGGCCGGGTGTCGAGATGGGGGGGGGGGGTCCGGGTGGCCAAGTGTCGCAATTACTGTAAACAAAAATATCTGTTATTCCTATTCCGGATTGTATGGCTGCCTCCTCATATATCATTCCCATCACTGGTATCCACTGAATGACATTACCGGCCACCGTGTATCAGACAGCCATCGCGCTCCGGAGTGGGTGTTGGACTCCAAGCCATCAGATCCATACGAAGAAGAGCGCTCCAACCGTCTCGCCCACCTAACCAGGTAGCTTTTACATCATCTCACGTCTACGCATGACGTGATTGGGTATAAAGCAGTAGAAACGTAGTTCAAGTGCACCGTCTCTCGCAGTCTTCAAAACGATCTCAGCGAGATCTGTGGACGTGTGGTCGTCTGACTGACGGTCGACGCTCCTACTACTCTCCTGATAGAGAGCTCAAGGACGTCTCGCACTTCGGGATCAAGTTGGGCAGTAGCTTCCTTGAAATTAACCGGGAACGAGGTTGCGAACGTCAGCAGCTGCGCGACTGCACTCGTGTGTGCATCCGAAGGTGGAGTTTGCGAAGGGCGGAGCAAGAGCGTGATTATCGGCAAGATGATGCTCAGAACACGAGTACCTGTATTCACGGTGTCAAGTCGGAGACGTCACAATAATCCGAGGTCTCACGTTGTTCTGCCGTCGCCAGTGCGAATAGGGCAGAAAATGCTCTCCATACTTCTTCGACCGATGCGTTATTTTGCTCCGACAGCGAGCCATCATCTACTCGCGGCGACATGCTGGCAACAAACCGTATCAACCCGGGTAACAATAGCCGCACGCAACCGCGAAGAAGGTCGTTGCCAGACGCAGCGACAGTGATCGTTTTTGCGCAGTGGACAGCAACGATAGCCATCTGTAACTTTGGTTTCAGAGGCCGTTGTGATCGCTAACAGCGACAATCTTACATCGTCACTCTCTTCTAGCTTCTGCGAGATCACAAACGACAAATGTTCCACCACACCACGAGCAACCTTTACTCTTGACGGCAGACTAGTTAAAACCAGAACAGCAGTCAGAAGATTAGTCTTGATCTTTTTAGACGAAATTAGTCCTTCTCTGCCACTGTACGAATATTCAGCATCCAAAGGGCGCCAAATGTATAACGGAACACTGACCGCATTTCGTCAACATTTAGAAGACAGGACGACAGGATGCCATGGATGAGCCTGTCATAACGATCGCGGACTCTTGGGTGAGACTCTACCAACACCAAAGACTTGAATGCGGGTAAGGTTGGGGTGATCAGATCAATGTCCAACGTCTCATCTTTCAATAACTCTGATGATAGGGTTTGAACAAACCAGGATATCATAGCGCTGCCGAACGACCGTACCTGCATAGAGCATACAACCTACACCCCTCACATCCTCCCGGACATTCCCCTCCGTGGTTGATACGACCAGTTGGAAAGCGGACAAGGCGCAGCTCACCATTTTGGCGAGTTCATGAACTGTTCCAGCTGGATGAGGATCTTTCATCAGTAGACGATACAGGTAGTACACAATTCTACCTACATATAGCTGGGGCACCTTGATTGTGTCGAGCGTGGCGCAGAATGTATGCACATATCTTCAAGCAATGAGCACGGATAGAGTTCGGTAATAAAACTTCGTTTCTGCCAAGGAAGTCAGGGCGCAAGTATCAACTGGAATTCTCGGCAACCTACGGGGCGACGACACTCTCAACGCCAAGATGACCGAAGTGCTGCGCAAACACTGTGACGACCTCTAATAGGTGCACAAGAGTTGCCGCATTCTCTACCATTGCCATCCGGTAGCAAAGGCTGATGAATTCTTTGAAGACAGTGGGCTCAAGAAGTGCTCTCCCTGAATAATCGGGATCAATCAGGCATTTCAGAGCTCTGAGCGATGCGGCTACTGTAGCTGCACGCAAGGTAGGTGTTGCAGATGACTGAGGAGAAGACACCGCCAAAGCCTCATAGATGAGACCAAAGATTACGAAAAATAGTGGTGCTGGTTCGGCGCGGGGAAGCCCGAGACCATTCGAAGAGAGCGGAGCAGCGGAACTTTGACTAAGAATAGCACTGGAAATATGCTGCCCACTATGGTCCATCGCATTCGCAACTGCTTGGAGAATGGTCGCCCAAGAGTCAGAGTAATACTGTGTCCTGGTCAAACATCTGTACAAATTCAAGGGCTAGACGTACTGGCAGTAAGACCACTTTTCCAAGACTTGCATATGAGGGGTCCACGGAAACGATAGATGAGTCATGGACAAACTCTGAATCTGCACGAATGGTCGCGTAGTCGCGTAAGCACGCAATCCACTGGGAAGCAAGAATCTGTTTGTGAGGCTTGATGACATCGAGGAGATACGCCTGCTCTGCGGAAGCGATTTCCAGTCGTGCCCATGCGGCAAGGATAGATACCGTTAGCATGCCCGATGCGTTCGGACTGAGTTCCGCCAAGGTTCCCATTTTCAGATTACCAGAATCTAGACTTTGGCGTCAGGTAATTTCGAGATAGACATACGCTCTTGCGCACCGTCCACCTCTTTGAGAGCGCCTGTTAATTGTTTGAGAATACGGCCCATCCTGCTTACATCCTTGACAACGCCACAACCCACGAACACTGCGCAAGCATAAATCGCCGATGACAGAATTTCCGGGGTGGAGTCGGAAGAGAAGGCAGGCGTAAGTGCAGCGGTAATTGGGGCCAGATGCTGCTCGAGCAACAATGCTTCAGGGTAATCAGGATCGGGTGCTTTGGAAAAGACCTAGATATCCATTAGCTGGTAACAATTTGAAGGGAACGCGAAGCTACATGGATAATGTCGCGCAGAACAACCAATCCTTCGAGGCGGATCTCCGTGACGTATGCAGCAGATGCAGTAAACGCCATCTTGATCAAATCTGGTATGCGAGAGACGAGAAGGCCATGGACAGGGGATCCGCGGCTACGTGCGTATGGTATATCGAAATGCTCCTGCCTTCCGGACTGAGCGACGATGGTGGAGATCTCATGCAAGCAATGCAGGGCGAACAGCTGAGTTCTCCATCGAGACATGGTAACAGATGATGACCGATCTTGGTTGGAGTTGTCCACAGGCATCGCCGCATTTAGAGACTGACCTTCATCGTCAAGGTTTCCGGCAGTGTCGACTACCTTTTGAGTGGCATTGGTTCGCAACATGATCCTTTGGCATAGATCAATCCAAGCTGAAGGATTGTGAATCGCAGTCTGAGAAAGCCAGCTTGTGATGACGTTTCGGACACCTTCAATACTGGGGTCGCTATCCAGCATGGCAAAGAGGTCTTCTACCAGCCGATCACCACCAGTCCTTGACACAACCAGCGCATCCTTCTGGACGAGCTGATATAGCGCATCGATGGCAGCGAGCCTGAGCTGCCTGCGGCTAGAGCTGAGGTGCGTCCTAAAGCGTCCCACGGTTTCCGGGATATCCACGTGTTCCGAGGCAAACATGAGTAGATGCTGAGTGCATTTGATTGCCTCGATCAAAATTGTTTCATCCTCTTCGAGCGAGAACTCCTGGACAAGATCAAGAACGAGGGTTCTCGTTCGCGTCGATTCTTGAACGTCGGGCCCCAAGATAGTGATGATTGCATCAATGATACGGCATACAACAGGGAAAGCTTGTAGATCACCACTGATGTTGGCGTTATTGAGCGTCCCGCCTTCGGTCTCGTGAGCGTCAGACATGTATATTTTGAGTAGCATTCCAAGGGTGCTGGGGACGTATGGTGCGAAAGTCAGGCTCGCAGCATTTATGACACTTGCCAAGGCTGTCAGAGACCAGACGTGGACGAGCGGATGTGGATCGTTGCTGAGTGACATGAGTATGTTCACTGTTGTCTTCAAAATTGGTGCAGCAGCAAGACCCCCAACATGACTGTAGAGAGCTCCGAAGGCCAAAGCACATCCAGCGCGACCCTGTGGGTCACGATTGTTGACGATATGATCGACCAATACCTTCGCTTGGCTTGACAAGAAAGCCGTCCCTGAGATATTCGCCAGACGACCTATGGCATCGCTGCTGGCTCGTCGTAGAAGCGGGTCGCCATCAACCAGCGCATCCTGTGGTTATAAACGTTAAAAAGCGTGCGAGTTCAATGGTCGTGCATTACCTTCAGCAACGAAGCCAGAGGGGTGGTAACTTGAGAATGACCGAGGGTTTCTTTCGCTTGGCGAGAATGAACCTCCATCGCGCAACGCAGCGTGCGGGAGATAGCTACCACGGTGTTAATGAGCACTGCCGACTTTCGACCTGCGTTCTTGTCAAGCTTTGGAGACTTCACTAATTCGACGAGCTGAGTTATGGTCCGGGTCACTGTAGTCAAGTCTTGCATGGCGAGCAATCGAGCAAATAATTCAATTGAAGCGTCCACGACAGCTGACGTAGATGGTGGACAATCGAGGCTGGTGCGATCATCCCGTGCGGGGGTCGTCAGGCATAATGACAGAGTATCATGCTCGCATGATCCGAGCACCGGTGTATGCAGCTAAGGAAAGATCAGTTAACTATCGTGAAGGAACAAAAGCACGTACGAGTAGATCGGTAAGGTCTTCAATCTGTCCGTGCATTGATTTACCTGTCTCTAAGCCCTTCGAAAGAACCTCGTCTTCGTCATTCACAATGTCCATTGTGGTCACCCCATAACCAAATCCGTCAGCCGTGTGCCAGACGGTGGTGAAGGTGCCAGAAGAAGAAGCGATGGACGCTTGCATCGCAGAAACACCATCACCTTCAGGTCCTGCAAAAACAGACATGGTGGACTGCAGCAGACTAGACTGAACTGAATCTGTCAATATCGATATTCCCAATGCGGTAAAGCACTGGAACACTCTGCGGCGGAGCAAGCATTCTCTCATCCGAAGGGACGGACCCTCCAGACCAGAAGATGGTTCCTCCGATGGCTGAGACGTAAATGCCGCCGTAAATGTGAGAGCGTTGCTCAACATGGAGGAAATCCTTCTAGCAACGTCAAGTGTCACCAGAGGAGAATTATGAAGGAGGAAGCATAGGATGGCGCCTAATGCACTCTCTCGAACATGCAGCAGAAACTCCCACTCGGTAGCGCTGCGACCGGGAACGCTGTCTTTGTTCGTTGGTTTCGGTAGTGCATTGCGCCAGAGAACCAAAAGCTGAGGAAGATGTGACCGGACGAAATTGGGTCCAAGTAACATCAGCGAGGCGATCAGTATCCATGCCACCTCCACTTCAACGCCTGCCATCTGGACATCGTGCTCACTCGCGCGCTTGAGAAGGTTCGTGGCTGTATCGAGGACGTTGGACGCAATGTCGAAGGAAACATACAAGGGACGATGCGGAATGATCGCAACCAACCCTGCCAGGCCATAGGCGCGTCCCAGCGCTCGTCGATCGATGTCAGATGGTGCCGCTGGAGATTGCAGGGACTCTATGTCACGGTGCAATGCCTCAGAGATCGAGAGTATGGCCTTGGGAAGGCGCAACGGGGTCGAGAAACAAAAGCACCTCAGAGTCCAGCTTGCGTTGACACGAACCCCATGACTAGGGTGAGTAAGGAGATTCAATAGCGGGTCCGATATGGAGTCCTAAAAAAGAAACGTCGACAATGAATATACTGCTAAACTGAGAATTCCACGCGCTAAGTATCACATCACCTGAACAGGAGGAGGCGCGTTGCCGAGTTGTTCCAACAACCCTGCAATCTCTTTCAGAACGACTTTCAAGACGGTAGGATTGGGAGCTGCTTGGCCAGGCATGAGAGCTGGCCATCGTTTCGCATAAGAGGACGAAAGCTCCTGAATTGCAGTGATCTGTCCTTGTTCGCTCAGCATTCTATTAGCAATAAGGTCCCTGAGTAGAGCCCCGACCAGCTCGCAATTGAACAGTCTGTCGTATCTCGTGGAACTATTCTTCGGATTCGAGATGACCTCAGACATGAGGTGGTTGACGATCAGGCCATAATTACTCTCCGCGAAAACCGGGCCAAGTTTCGTCAACAGCGTGACGTAAAAATCGAAGATACCCGCGCGTGCTTTTCGCGATAACTGGGGCTTGTTGAAGTGCACAGATAGTTGTGACAACATCTCTCCAGCACTGAGCAGAGGCTTCATACTCTCGGAGATGGCTGGGTTTGATCCATCATTGTCCTCTTGATCCTTCTTTCCCTTTTGTGGGGGATCAGGAGCAGCGGTCACTCGAAGGGCCTGTGTCGCCGCCAGCACATGACCGACCAGTTGGGCAAGTGACTGCCTTGTCAACCGATCGCTGCCGTCCAGGCTTTTTATGCAAATACCGAGTACAGAGTCGACGTCTGCAAGTGTTACTGACTCCTCTGGGGAAAACATGGCAATCAGGGCCTTGAAAGAAATGAGATCGGAGTCACGTCTAGGGAAGTAAGATACTTCACCCCAGCGGCCGCTCGTTGGACGGGAAGAGCTTTGTCAGCTAACCCATTCTTCATGTACTTAAGAACGTCTTTGGAAAGAGATTCCGACAATGCTTTCTTGGCCGAACTCAAAGCTTTGCGAAGCATGATCACAGCGTGACAACGCATTTGAGGAGACTAGTCGGAGACGAAGTCATTAGACTTCACGATGGAAACGATGGATCCATTTCCCTTACACTAGATGACCTGAAGGTTTTCACCGAGATGGTAGTGATTTCAGCCAAAAAGGACATGAACTGAAAGGATGGCTTGAATTGAAGCTTCAGCAGCGAAGCAGAGTTTCAGGACATGCCTGAGAGCCAAAGGTGGCCATAAGCTGACCAATCGTCCAAAACGCTGCTCTAGGACGATTCAATACGAAATTGACCTGGCATACAGGCTCGTAAACTTACATTCGAAGTGGGTTCTTGTCGATTTTCATGTCTCCCGCGGTCTTCAGGAGGGTTCGGAGCGTATCGAACAACGTCCTTGAGTCGCCTCGACTATACTGGATGATGAAGCATCTCGCCGCCAGGTTGCGCAGCCCGCGACCGGGTAGTGGATAATTGTGACTGCCACATAAAACCTTGAGCAGTGTTTCCTCAATAGAAGGTTGAGTGGATTTTAGTTGGTCCTGGAGAGCGATCAGCGAAACCGCAGTCCATTGAGACCATGATGACCTACGACGGCAGCCTCTCTGAGACTCTTCTCAAGAGCAGCAAGCCACTGAAACAAGTAGATCTGGCCATTGTCACCAGCCAATTGAGTCTGGAGTCGCAAATCTCTGAATCGTAAAGGTCCATCGAACCAATCATTGAATCCACTCACTTCGTCAATGGGTTCTACGACAACCTCCGAAGCCATTCCGATGATAACAAGTTGTTGCACGCAATGTGTGTGCAGGTGGTGGCAGTGCTATGATGACAGTACTACTGTCTCTATCCTGCTTTTATCCGCTCTCGAGCGACCAACTGCCTCCCGTCTGTTATCCACCACACCCCAACGCACACCAGGCCCAGTCCACCGCCCAACGCGACGTGGATGAGCACCGGCATGGACAACAACGCTCTGCGCCCCAACCGTTGCACTTCCTCCACAACGTGCTGTCTCGCTTCATTATAGGAGATGGCTACAAAGGATAGCCCGACGATACTGAAGAACTTCCAGTGGGGAACTACGTTTGCAAGGCCAAGCCGGTGGGATTGCGTCCTCTCCCCGAAGTATGCCACTATGAAATAGGCCGTGTACCATATGCGCGCGGTGAGGTTGGCGATGTTGGCATACACGAGGGACGTGTCACCAAACCCAAGGTTGTATAACGCAATGGCGAACAAAATATAAATGGCTGAGAAGCCTAGCATCCATCTGCGGAGTGTGAGTGCCATATTCCACACAAAGCACAAACAACGTACCCACTCTGCGTGTGCAGGTCTTTTGCGGTAGCTACGCTTGAGTAAAACGCCTCTAACCCTCCATTGATAGCAAGAACAGGGATATACCAAATCCATGCGGACAACACTTGGGGCGCGCTCGTGGATATATACTGAGCAGGTAACAGAAGTTGCAGGACAACCGGCAAGTATGAAGAACCAAAAGTTACGACAACCATTGAAAACGCAAATTGAACCGAAAGCAAGGAGGCAATTGCGTCGGATGCTTGCCTAAGTGCTGCCAAGTCTCCTGATCGTCTGGCCTTGGCTGAACCCTTCTCTGACGTTGTATTTGACAAAGCTTTGGAGAAGTAGACTCTACACATCTCCTCGGTTGGCTGGAAGACCATGCGTGCGACCAAAGACCCTACAACGAGAACGTGACGCCGACATCGTGTTGTAAATCGTCAGAGGCATACCATAATTGACGGCGATCGCATAACCTCCTTGATCTTGAAGAGGACTCCAATATGAGACAAGAAATTTGTCACCCTCAGTGAGGAAGTGTTTCACCACCGACTGAGATGTCATCGTCATCGAAAGATGCAATACATCAGGGTCAAAGAACTCGGCGACTCGTTGATACCAATTCTGCCTGTTCAGTCAGGTTTCAGAGATAGAGAAAAGCGAGAAGGGTAAGGGACAGACTTTGGAACTCGTTGCTGCTCAGGAAAACAGGTTGGCCAAAAACTTGAATCGGGCATTTGCGACTTGTACACCGCAAATACGGTTGCACTATACGCCAACTGACCGAGAGCAAATGCCATCAAAGCCAGCTCGCCGGAGCGCCGAGAACTGCTGTCGTAAAGTAATACTAAGTAGGTTATGATGGTTTTGAGGATTGTCCCGAGTCCTTCAGCTCTCACTCGTATACCTGTGCGTACTTCACCCATGGCACTGTGGAAGTCAGGTAGACTCGGACCGCGATTTACGACATATCTCACCGGTTGTGCATTGGTTCACTCAGCAACTCACCAATGGCAGCTGCAGCATAACTGAACAACGCGAGGTAAAAGTGAGGCTGACTTCGAGTGTCTTCGCTGGCAGAACAGGAGTAAAGTGTGATGGCAACGAGTGTAGTCGGTAGGCCCAAGAAAAAGGGTAATGCTGCTAAATTGGCACACTGCGCAGCCGATACAGCATTCGGTGTGTCCTCAGTCGTTTGCTGCGGCCAGACACGAAGGAGGCTATTCCTGATGCCTTCACGGCTCAGAAAGAGGATGGTGCTAATGAGGAGCTCGAACTGGACAGCGACTGTGCCATATGCCTGAGGAGAGGCGAGGCGGACAAGACCTTGGTTAAGGAGAAATGTAACCAGCCGAGAGACCAGTTGAAGGCCGATCAAAGACCTGGCTGAACCAAGTGAGCGCGTCAAAAGTGGATTGTGTTCGGAGGGCATGCTGTCAATGCATCTACGCATTATTTAAATAATTTGCTAATCCCGACCTCGAATAACGGTGGTACTTCTAGGGGATACGAGATTGCCATGCATCATGCGCAAAGCACGGCACTCCGAGCACCGTTCACCCACCTATGCTCTATTGAGTCATCACGACCGATCACTCCGCCTAGACATGGCTTACACGCAAGACAGTGCCTGGGAGCGACTCCACTTGACCTTTACCGAGGGCGCAAAGCGTCATTGGGTTCCCGGTTATTTCAGCATATCCACGAAGCCTTTGCGGTCGCCGTTCCATCCGTGCCTGAGGGGGAGATAGTCGGGCCCCATTCCAGCAAACCCGGGGAGCCTCTCGCAGCATGGCAAGGGGTGGCCTCTCAATGACCCTCGCCCATGCTCACTCAGATCAGTAGAACACTCCTACGACGGTCAATCACCGCGATCGTAGCGGACTGTTATCGTATCCTGAGGAATAGGGTTACTTTCAGGAGTAATTACAAGCATGAAACTCACCAGATCGCTGTCTCCACGGTCCCCTCAGCGGCGTCTGGGATGGCACATTCATGGCAGTGTCGCTGTGTACAAAAACCCGCCCTCGTTTTTGCCGATAATATATGTCATTAGACGCAGTGGTGCGAAATAACGAGAACCTGCTGTGGAAATGAAGCATTCATTCGTTCGCTTGATGTTGATTGACAGAATTCTGGCAGGCGTTTCTACGGTGAATTGCATGCACGTGACGGAAGTGGACTCGGTGACTCTATCCACCGACCGATAAGCCACCGACCGCCCAAGGCTTTTGTTCAAAACGACATGTCCCGCAAATATTCGTCTGGGAGAACGCCAGAGGGATGGATTGGACGATGGTGGAAGGAGCCTCTTCGGGGAGTCATGAGTCATTCGTGAAGCGTTTGAGCAGGGTCCCCCTCGGCGCTCAAGGATGGGACACGTTCCACCTGCAAAGTTCAAGTTTGGGAGGCCACAAGCTGGTAACCGCACGGGGAAGCGCCGATACCCTTGGAGGGGTCCACGGCCGCGAGCCCTCCGCGGGCCGCCTTTGGTACCCCGCACAGCGTTCGTCGGCCAGCAAACAAACAGCCACGGTCCCAAGATCGGGAGAGAGCAGTGCAGGGTCCTGGCAACGCCGCTGAGTGGAGCCAAAGACCGAAAGCAGCGACCCTCCGTTTCGCAACAGCGAATTTTTGGTTTCCTAGATCGAGATCTGGAACATGCGTCGAGAATGATGCGGTGTTGCCAGGGCTTATGGACTGACGTATTTCCTCAGGCGCTTCGTCACGGTTGTGAGTGGACATTTCTCTTTGATGTCCTGGCGATATAGACCTCAGGAACGTGCTGCAAAACGAGGCAACGTCTGCAAAATCATCAAGCCGCATCTGCAAAACTGCTGAAATGAACGGCTCTTTCTGCACTCGCAATCTCTTCTCATTGGTTCATGGGTTTACAAGCGAGAGCGAAAAGGCGAGTTACTCAACTTCACTTCCATACGGGGAGTAACTTTCTTGGTTTTCCACTCGGCTGATTTTGCAGTTGCGAGATAGCAATAGGTATCGACAGCGCTATAGTATTACAATATACAAAAGCATGGCGTGGATCATGAAACGAGACCACCATTCAACGTACACAGTGTATACACGGAGCCAGGAATAAAGGCACCACGATACACACAGTCGACAAGGGGAAACATGTGAAATAACCAAAAAAACAATTAGATGTGAGTCTAATTCAGACGGCAGCAACTCATTTAGTTTTCATCCCCATGACCATGATCATTCCTCCCATTGTCATGCGAGCCCCCGGCAGAAGGAGGCTTGCCGTACAGTTGCGTGAAGGGGGCGTATTGAGGAGTGGCCATAGCGATCTGGCCATCGGGACGATGGGGATGCACCATGTAAGGGCCGTACGGCTGGGGAGCGTACGGGAGAAATGTGGCGGGATAGAATTGTGCCGGCTGCGCGTACCCCTGCTGTTCACCATCCTGTGGATGTCCGTTGTGGTTTGGGGGAGGGACGGGAGTGATGTAGAACTGGGGGTAGTAGGCTGGGGCGTCACCCGGTTTTGGAGTGGGTGGGGCGGGGAATTGCCCGTAGAAACCGGCCGCGTAGCCTACCGGGGCAGCCATGTAGGGGGGCATAGGCGGGGACGCCGAGGGCGGGGGCATGCCTGGTGCAATAGACATGCTCTGCTGGTCCGGCGCGTCGACAGTGTCGACGTTGGTGCCTGCGCGACCTCAACGAAAGTCAGAAAGGAAAGGAATGGAGAGAAGGACATAGGGGGCAGGGCGTGTGGATGACGGGGGAGGAAGGAAGGCACACCTTTTCCATCGCGCTTCTTGTAGGGGCCACGTTTCACACCCTTTTTCCTCTCCTTTCGCTGGGAGTCGACGCACTCTTCAGCAATGCCGTACTTGACGCAGCGGAGGCAGGGACGGGCGTCGTCGCACTTCTTGCAGGCTTTCTGGCAGTTTGTGCATGCATTCTTGACTTGCCTGCGCTTTGAACGGAGGGGCTGGGGGGGGACGAGGCCGGGTGGGAAAGGATACATGTGCATGGGCATGGTTGAGTAGCCACCGACGGGATGGACAGTCATCTGGGGATGGAGGTCGGTGGAATGGGAATCGGCGAGGTCATCGGGGTCGGGCGTCTGATGTCGGTCGACAGAAGACATGGAGATGGAAGATGGAGGGGGTGTGGAGGAGGAGGAGAGGGGCGAGGATGGAGGGAACGAGAGAACGATGCGGAGCTGACTGACGATTTCGGGGACGATTAAAGACGGACAGGGCTCGGACACGAGTTTGACAAACTTGGCTCAGGGCGTCTGCGATCTGTGGTTGGGCTCACGTGGTGGGAGCCGAAGAGGCGATATTTGAACGGCCGCACCTACGGGGGTACCGCGGAGGGAGGGGGCTGAGGAGGACATCAGTTGGGTGAGGGCAGAGCGTCTGCGAACGCACGTCGGCGACGACGATGGCGACGGGGCGTCGCTGAGCTCGGCGGACTGTCGGTTGGTGGAGTTGAGATGGATGGCCTGCGCTGAGTTCAGAACGCACACGGGGCCTTGTAAGAATAACACGAACACGCCTGCCCGTCGCACTAGTCTAGTCCAGCGCACTCCCCGCCGTCGACCTGCCCGATGCTCACACCGACGCACGCACCGCTCGCCAGCCCTCCGCCAGTCTGAATTCAAGGTCCTCGGTGGCGGTACACAAACACACGTCAACAATCACTCTCCGACGTCGAGCGTTTCTCTGCCACGCCTCTTGCTCGCCGTCGTCCACGACGACCGCTCCCTGCCGCCTCCACGGCGACGCACAGCACCTCCTCGTCTTTTCCCCTCGCCCCGCCTTGCTTCCCTCCTCCTCTGGAATGTCCGCCCACGACCACGCTCCCCTCTCTCTCTTCCCCCACCTCACCCTCGATCTCGTCCTTCCACGTGGCAGCGATCCCCACGTACGTCCTCCCTCTCCTGCCCCGTCCTCCTTTCACTCCCGACCGTCCCAGCTCCGCGCGCCTTCCCATGACCCCAACGTAGACCACGACATTCTCTCCCGCCCTGGCTCCTCCTCCTCGTCTCTGGATCCTTACTACTTTGGCGTCCAGTCCCCCTCAGAAATGCAAGACCCTCGCTTTCTGAGCACTACCCCAGAGACCCGCATCCCCAACGAGCCGTCCTCCCCTTTGACGCCCGCACGCGATCCGGCCAACATTGACCGCAACGGCCTCGTTGGAGTCGGCGAACTGGCTACTCCCCGCTGGGGTAAACTCATGCGACGTGCGACGCAAAACCCGGGCGACGATGACGATAACGCTCTCGACGTCCTTCAAGAGGAAGACAGTGCAGAGGTTGTCCTCGATGTCGAACCCGATGGTCCGGACAGTCCATGGACAATCGAGGCAGTGGATGGCGAATTGGATGATCAGGACCAGGTTCGACTTTTTTTTTCTTCGTTTTTAAAGCCCCTCCTCAAATTTTCTGCTCCAGCCCGACGTCGAACCTCTGACGCGTACACTTCGTCCCCGCCGTTCAACAGCAGACGAGAGTGGCGGAGAAGAAATTCTCTACCCTCGTCAGCCGCATGCGTCTGATCTTTTGCATCCTTTCGATCGTGTAAAATCGTCATCTCCCGAGCCCCCTTCTCCCATGGTCCCACCGCTCCCAACCGAACAATCGCTCTTGAGTGACATGTCTTCCCCATCCTCTCCCCCAACCTCCTTCACTCCACTCACCCCTCTTCGCAAAGCCAAGAAACGTACCTCTGACGAGTTTGAGATGGACCATTCCGGTTCGTTGGTGGCGAAACGTTGCAGTGTTTCTGCATCCAAGGATCGCGTCCATCCCGTTTCCAAAGAAGAAAAACCTTCCTCCCTTCGTAAGCATCGTAGCGCTCTGTCCACCGCGTTCACTACCGGCTCTCGCGATAAAGCACGAGATCGTCGCAGGGAGAGTTTGTCCGCCAGCGCCTCGGCGAAGTCTACTCTCGTAGCGTCGTCTGCTGAATCAACCCCGATTGCGATCCCTCCGCGTGTGGACCGTGAACGGAACGCACACAGTCGTCAACTTTCTGCCGGCGATTCGTCCTCTGGACCCGACCCTCCCTCGATGGCTTATGCTCGGCGTGTCCACACCACAGACTTTTCCCACTTTCCCGCTTCGCCTTCCACGACATCCATCCATCAGTTCCTCAAGCATGCTGGCAGCACAACTAGCAGTACCACCCCACCCCATCGCCCCTCTTCTTCATCGAACAAGGAGTCTTCTCACAGCCATACCTCGCCAAATGTTGCCCACTCCCTCCTCCGTGGTACTCAAGAGGGGTGGTCTAGCATGGATGACGATGCCCATGCCGAAGCCCTCCGCAAGTTAGACGGACTATCTGGCAAAACTGCTCGTGCGCGTGCGAGCGTGGGTAGCCTAAATCGTGCGAGCATGAGTCGACCTGGTACACCTGGAAGTACTACCGGACGGTGTGGTGTGCACTGGGAAGGGGTTGGGAATGAGGGTGGAAAAATCAGCCGAAGAGGCAGCACCAAGGAAAAAGAGAAGAAAGAGGAGCGCCAGCCAACGTCTGGTCTTGGTATTTCCGGTTCTTCTGGAGATGGTGTTAGCCAGGACTTCCACGAAGCGCGTGTAGGCGCAATCACCAGTGGGGATGAGCACCACAGTTCTTCGGGTCCTGAGAAAACCCCCAAGAAGCATGGGTCGATCAGTGCTCGCCTCAGCTTCACTCCTAAACGCGGTTCTGCCTCCTCTACTACTTATACAAGCACTCCTACCAGCTCACGGGATTCGGCGTCTTTGTCTATTGCTACCAGTGCGACTTCAGTGTCTGGCCCCTCCGGTTCTGGCAGGCATTCAACGGGTGTCGGAAAGGGAAGGCGGAACAGCGCGGGTAGTGACATTTCAAGTGTTTACTCGGGAGGCGATGGCGCTCTATACAAAGATCGTACTGGATCACTTGCCGCCAGTGCGGAAGCATTGGAAGAGGATCGCGTTCCCCCCGTTCCTCCATTGCCGAAGGACTTGTCAAATTATCGTTCCCCTCCAGGCATTGCCTTTCCCCCTTCTGGAGCCGATGAGAGCGAGGTTGAGCGCACGCTCTCTCTCGAGGTTCCCTCCGCTTCGAAGTCTTCACCGCATTCTCACGCTTCTCATCCTCACGAGTCTGCGAATCACGCAAGTCACTCCGCTCCTGAGTCCGCACTGGCACCTGTTACCAAGACGCCCTCAAAGAAATGGAGTTTCTCTAATGCGCTAAACATCAAGCTGACAACCTCGCCTTCTATCTCCTCGATGAAGGACAAGGACCACTCGCCTTCGAACAGCAAGACCGCCAGCTTCCCGTTGAGTCCGCGTTCTATGCAAAGCTTTAGTCAGCAGTTGCGCAAGTCCACATCAAGGGAACACGCCTTATCACCTCCTGTCGCACCCCATGCATCTTGGTCCCCCGTTCATCCGGATGCAATGGCATCTGCCGCATCCCTTGTCTCTCTGTCTTCTGTCGGATCTACCCGTGGGCCGAAATCGCCCGCTATCCTTTCCGCCAAGCCACCCGATCGCGAAAGGGGATTTCCTAGCCGTCCTGGAACCGGCTCTAGTGGTAGCAATAATACGACTGGATTGTCTGCTCCACAGAACGCACCCCTCAGTCCAGCATCCTCCATGCGGAGACATCAATCCAAACGTCTCACACCGTCGTCTATTCCGTTCTTCCGGCGTTCCTCTTCGCAAAGCATGCAGATTCCGCCGACAAATGTGATACCCATGTCGACATCACCCACCATACCGTCGGCTCCGGCTTCCACACAGAACCGCCTCAAGGCAAGTAGTTCTCCTGTTAAGGACTCGTCTCGCACCGTACCTACTATTCCGGGTTCGGCACACAAGAAATCCTCTGTGCTCAGTTTAGGGCTGCCCTCGCTGCTCAAGTCTAGCTCCAGGAGGAGTCTTCATGGTGATAAGAGCGATACTGGGACAGGCAAAGAGACCAGGGATAGCCTGCGGCCACGAGAGGCAGAGAAGGAGAGGAGCAAACAAGATCTAAAGGATCGGAGCGAGAGCAGGATATCGGTCCTCATGGGTCGCAAGCGGGGCAAGGTAAGCGTGGAACCTGGTTGATACAGGGAAGATATACTGATAGCATCCCTCGAGACGTTGTCATCTACGGACGCCAAAAAGGCCAGTCCTTCTGTGACTTTGCCACCTATGCAGATGACCGCGCTTCCTGCCACCACTGCGCAGCGCGTTGCCAACCTCAAGACGAGCAACAACTCGGTCTCCACACCTATTGCCGCTTCTTATATCACCAGGACATCATCAACCTCTCGTGCCACTTCCCAGACTGTCAGTTCAATGCAGAAGCAGTCTGATACTTCTCTTCGTAGCAGGAACCAGCTACCCACCATTGCCGGCTCACCGTCAGTTGGAACACCCGGCTTTAGTGCGTCGAAGGATTCGAAAGATGGCCCCCCCTCTGTTTTGCTGAACTCAGCGTCTTCTTTACCGAAAGAAACGCCTACAAAGATACCACGCATCTCGAGTCGTACATCCGCGGCTGGCTCTCCGGGATTGGGAGTGACCTCGGCGCAGAGCACCCTTGTCAGCCGGCGCATCAGTCTTAATGTTACCGCACCCTCTACCGACCCCTCACCAATACCTGGTGAGACAACCACCAACGAATTTGGTGTGTTTGAGAACGGGGAAACTGGGGGCGGAAAGACAACCACAACGGAGGTCCCTTCCCGACGTCAGTCTATGCGTGTTTCTCCCTCGGGTAGTTCGAGAGTGCCCCGCCACCAGGTCTCTGGTGCTGGGATCCCTCGTAAATCAAATCGTGACTCAGTTTCGTTTAGTGCGTTACGCAAAGCATCTACTGGCTCCGTGACTTCGACAGCGTCTGTGGCACCTCAGCCAAGCGAATCCTCCCTTGCTCATCACCGATTCTCGGCCCTGTCACCTTCAAAGAGCCTAAAGCTTTTGAGCCCCAAGATCTCCTTGCCCACTTCGCGTTCATCCAATAGCAACAGCAATGCGGCGAGTTCCAGTGCTCATCGTACGCAAGCCGGGACGCCTTCATCAAGCCGTCAATCTTTGTCGACACCTTCTCCCGTCCAAAGCACGGTAGATGAGGAAGAGCTACTCGGAGATGAAGAAATGCTACAGTATATCCGGCGCCAGCAGGCTAAGAAGATGGCTACCGGCGCCTCGCAGCAGGAACTGGATGAGCTGCTCAAGTTCCCTGAACCGATACCCCCGAGTCCCGGACTCACGCCAGAAGGCACGTTGTCAGTGTCTATAGATATCAGCTTGCTCGCTAATACCTCCTCGTAGCTTTTTTAAAGAGCTCTCAGGCGCAGTTCTTGTCAGCCTATGAGCGTGAAGAGGTTCTTAATTACCCTCAGGTATACTGCGTCGGTGCAGGCAGTCAGAAGAAGCAGGCTCATCCGGACTTCTCGACCAACAACTTTGGGTACGATGATGAACGCGGCGACTACCTCGTTGTCAACGGTGATCATCTTGCTTACCGCTATGAGGTCGTGGACACTCTGGGCAAGGGTTCATTCGGTCAGGTGTTGAACTGCAGGGACCATCAAACTGGCGAGTCTGTTGCGATCAAGATTATCCGCAACAAGAAGAGATTCCACCATCAAGCTTTGGTTGAGATCAAGATTTTGGATAACCTTCGGAAATGGGTATGTGGCGTCGACCTCCTACCTGTCTCATACCAAAGAGCATTCCACAACAGGACCAAGAAGAGAAACACCATGTCATCAAGATGACCGAGCACTTCTACTTCAGGAATCATCTCTGTATCGCCATGGAGCTGCTCAGTATCAATTTGTACGAGTTGATCAAGGCTAATGGTTTCGTGGGCTTCACGACCACGTTGATTCGGAGATTTACAAGTCAGATGATCATGTCCTTGAGCTTGATGCGCCACCACAGGATCGTCCATTGCGATTTGAAACCGGAGGTGTGTTGTTGTGAGATCTCTCAGCCTATGATCATATCTGACAATACATGCAGAATGTTCTCTTGAAGCACCCAGCCAAGAGTGCCATCAAAGTCATCGACTTCGGCAGCAGCTGCTTTGAACACGAAAAGAGTATGCAGTTCCTAATTGGTCACTTTTTCTCTCTAATCTCCTCCATAGTCTATACGTATATTCAAAGTCGCTTCTACCGTTCTCCTGAGGTGATCCTTGGCATGAACTACCACATGGCCATTGATATGTGGAGTTTGGGTTGCATCCTTGCTGAGCTGTACACTGGCTTCCCCATCTTCCCCGGTGAAAACGAACAAGAGCAGCTGTCGTGTATTATGGAGGTACTTGGGCCCCCTGACAAGGACTTCATTAACCGCAGCTCCCGCAAACGGCTTTTCTTTGGTATGTCGCACGAGCTATCCTGTTGGTCCATAACTCACCGGGTCTAGATAACAACGGCGCTCCACGGCCTGTGGTGAACTCAAAGGGCCGCAGAAGGAGGCCTGGGACAAAGTCTCTTGCTCAAGTCCTCCGGTGCCAAGATGAGGACTTTGTGGATTTCATAGCGCGCTGTTTGGTTTGGGACCCGGAGAGACGGATGAAACCCCAGGCAGCTTTGCAGCACGCTTTCCTCAAGGCTGGCCGTCGGAACAAGGTCACCAGCCCCTTGCCCGCCACTGCGAAATCTCTTTTATCGTCGGCGAGTCTCACAAGCTCCAGAGCTGCCAAGGTTACCGAAACACCGAAAAAATCGCAAATAAGTGCGCCAACGCCCTTGACTGCCCGGACTTCCCGCACCCTTGCGAACGGAATTGCTTCCACTCCCTCCCACTCAACCTCAATGGGCTCGGGTTCCCGTACATACCGGCCTCCCCAATCACATGGCCTGTCGTCTCAATATTCCAGCCGCACGCTCGGGCTAGCAGTGAGTCGTCCATCATCATCGGAACAGCCGTTGGAACAGGAGCTTATGGGATGGCTCCAGACGACAGCTACTAAATAAGTGGTTGGTGCGGTGTGAATTAATTTGTTTTCCCTACATTTTCTATCGTCGCTTTTCTTTTTCTGTTCAACGTGGCGGGGAACTTTTACTAGTTGCTAGAGTCCCACTTAAAACGACGAGCTGGCCTTCGCTTTCTCAGAAATACCCCTGGTCCGCTGTACTTTACCCCCCTCCCCCCTTGTTTTCTGCATGTTTCTGCACATCATCATAATGCTCGCATCAATCGATTGTCTGTTCCGTGGATCACTTTCGCTGCTGCCCATGTCCTAGGTAACCCAATCTTACCCGACCCAATGCACATGCATATAGCAACTACAGAACGCTCGTACAAGCCCTTTGCAATATATGATACACCGTAAAGTCACTTGCTCAAGGACTCCGAGACCTGCTCTAAGCAGGGCGAGAGCTCCCCAGCTAGCACACGTTGCCCAGGATTCCACTTCCAACACCTATGCAACACCTCCCACAGCTCATCTGTCATCCAGGACACCGCCTCAGGCTCCTCCGGCCTCGGCGGCAGCAACCCTTGGTCGAGATCCTGCACGACGGAGGCATCCCTCCTCCGATGTGAATAAGGCGGCTTCATCGTGAGCAGCTCGAGCACGCTCATGCCGAACGCAAAGACGTCCGACGCCATCGTTGGCATCGCGTCCTCGCTCTGGTGCAGCTCCGGGGAATGCCAACGGACGGCGGACGTGTCGCCGAGGACCATCATGGCCGATCTGCCGACGACATCGGTGAGCACCTGGGTCAGTCCGACATCGGAGAGCGTGACGGTTCCCTGGCGAAGGGTGTGTGAGCGACTTGGGGGACGACCAAGGACGTCTTACCTCTTCGGAAACCAGCATGTTGGTCTGTGCGACGTTCGACGATCAGCATCAACGAATTCCCCCAGGAGGCAAGTGCGGACTTACGCATTTCACTGGGAGGCGTGCTGGTCAGCAAATGGAGATAGGGATAGGGCGAAGAGACTCACGATGACCGTGCACGACCTGTTGGTCGTGCAGATACTCGAGGCCCTTGGCTGCTTGACTGAGCTGGGATGGGAGACGATCAATTAGCCGTCGCCCAAAGGACATCCAAGGGAACTTACTAGCTTCAACGGATCGATGTCTGGGTTTTCGTGGCGGTAGCTGTTGATCATCGTCAGAAAAGTTCATCAAATTAAATTGTTGGAGCAAGACTGACTTCCGGACATCGTTCGATCGCCATGGCGAGACCTACGGACAGGCATGATGAGCAGTGGGTCGCAAACTCTTTATCACCCTGGTAACTTACGATGTGTACCAGCCCCATATTGGTCACGATACCCAACATTGTGAGCACGTTCTCGTGCTTGAGTTTCGACCAAACAGTGATCTCATGCTCAAAACGCTGCAAGACAGACGGAGATTAAACACTCATTCAAGAGGACGTGATAGATGGCGGAAAATGTACCATTTGCAACCTCTTTGCCTTGGGGTCGTGCTCGTCCAGAATTCGCAACGTTTTCAGTGCCACCTGAAAGATGGTGAAACACTGCGCCGACACGGACAGGTATATATCCACACCTGGTTCTCTCCCAGCCAACGACCCTCGAATATCTGACTATAAGGACCACCACGGACGGGCGTCGGATTCGTCTTCTTCACCTGATTGTTCAAAAGAGGTATCGTGGGTGGGATATTGGTGAGTCGGTGGAGGTCAAGGAGCGCTTGCTCGATCTGGGTCTGTATGGTAGTGACAGGAGAAGGAGAGCGGGAGGCGGCGAGAGATTCCCGACCATCACCAAGGAGTGTCATGGATGGAACGGGAGCGTCTCCACGAAGCCCTATAAGGCGCTGTTGGACCAGAGTTGGTTGAAATTCATATCCCATTGCGATAAAGACAGCCATACCTCTTGACCCAGACGCATAAGCTCGTACGCCCCGTCACCTCCAGAAATATGCTGTTGAACAGCAAGCTCAACTTCTCGAGGGCTGATGAGGAGCTGTTGGAGTCTCTCCTCCAGCGCAGCTTGATGGTGCTGCATCATGTCTATCGACCGTTGCTGCATGCGCAACATTGCAACAGGATTTGTGACCTATGGACGTGTCAGTTTACGGTCGAGTCAAGTCGAGGTGGGCGTGCTCTGACATGCAGACGTTCCATCGCAGTATCGACATCGGCGTGGCACTTGTCCAGGTCACGCGCGATCTGCGCGCCTTTGACTGTTAATAGTACACGCGTCAGAGAAGAGGGCAAGTGCGTAGGATGTAATTCCTTACGGAATCTTTTCACTTTTCCACATGCCGTCCACTTCTGTACGCGACGATGGACACTCGATAGAACACTAATGCACATTGAACTGAGACAGTGAACCAGGTAAGAGAAAGCACTCACGCCTCTGCTTCATCGAATGCGGCAGTCATATCGGTGCCGGCAAGCAGCGGAGACTGTTCGTTGATGAGGTTCAATAGCGTTGTGCACCTCTGAACCAGTTGTGCAGACTTTTGCTGTTCCCGACAACAGGAATGGTCATAATCTTAGCAAAATACGACAACGTCCCACAGGTGGTTTACCTTGTGCACCGAGACTTGCGAACAAGCTGCATTGATCATCTGCAACACCATTACGCCTCCCCCAGCCAAGGGGACGCCGGATAGCGCCGCCGCCAACTGAGCAGCACCCAACGTTGGTTCAATAACGCCAGTCACCATGAGAGCGAGAAGGATCGAGTCCACCGGAGGGACTGGGTGCCCACCATTGCGATATAATATATGCCTAGGGTCGCAAGCGGCTAAGGCACATGGACCTTCCGCGTAGAATCAGTTGCACCGCATCTGGGAGGTTGAAGGAGGAGGACCTACACCATTCTGCGTCCTTCCATCGCTAATCGATCAAGTATAACACGCTGGGAGGACGGTGGGCACGGTCCAGCGAGCCAGGCGCGAGAAACATAGTTCTCGTCGCACCAGAAACGAGTATGGCAGGCAGTGTGCGGCGTGTATAGGCTCCCAGCGTTACCCCGCACCACGATGGGTCGCAAACGTCAGCGTTCGCAGGCATTAGACGACGACGAACAACCCGTCGCTACCGTCGAAGAATCCGAGTCTGCACAAGACCAAGGCTCGAAATCAGAAACGGGCGAAGAGGACTCGGAGGAGCTCACCGAGGAGCGGAAGAAGGAGCTCGAGGTCTGGGACGCGTTCAAGGAAGAGCACCACGAAGGTCCGTCTCCACTCATCCTCGACGAGGGGACTCGTCGACCTTTCGCATCGCAGTTCTCGAGCAGCTGCCGTTGTCTTTGCATCGCCAGTTCAAGCTGATGCGCGAATTGGACGCTCAGAGCGACGGTGGGTGTGCTGCTCGTGTCTCGTTTCATTGTCTCTGACACTGCAAGTATCCCAGCCTTTCAAGCAGACCTCCTAGCATCTGTGCGGCAGTACATTGGCCTGCGAGAACGCCTCGCGGCACGGCATGCTAAAGACATCGAGTCCGGGCATCCAGAGGGAGACCAGTCTAACCCAATGGACATGGACAAGGTTGATGTCGACGGTTCCCCAGCTGTCGACTCTGCGGAACCCTCTCACGATGGCACCCAAGCAGGAAGCACGAACTCGAGCCATCCCCCCCCGTTCCGACCAAAGCCCAGCGAGACGACATGTACGCTCCTCCAACACATTGCCCAGACTTCCGAAGAGGCTATTCGGACCGCAGAAGAGAAAGTGAGCATTGCGCAAACTGCATACGAAACGGTGGGTGATCCGTATTCTCTCCTTCTGTATCACTCATCGGGTGCATGGCGATAGGTAGACCGCCACATCCGCCTTCTTGACCAAGCTATCAAAGAACAAGAGGCTGCCATATCCCTTGGCGTGCGTCCCGGCACCCACCTGGCCCCAATCCTCCTCCCAGATTTGGTCGTCCCCCGCTGGGCACGTCCCCCGCGCGTCGAACACAGTCCCGTCCCATCGCTCTCTCCCGAGCCAGAGTTGCGCGTCGAGGAGCGTCCCCCTCCGCGAGTACCCAAGAAGGGGAAGAAAGCTGCTGCTCCTAAGCACTCGAAACTTGAGAAAGAAGAGGTTCATGCAACCGCTGTGGTCGGCGGTGAAGCGCCTCCCGTGGCTCCTCGCACGCGCCGCTCCGGCGTCCGCCTCACCATCCCTGCTCAACCTCAACCCCCGGGACCAAACGTCCCAGCCGACCCGAATGAAGTCCGGTATTGCTACTGCAACCAGGTATCATTTGGCGCGGTGGGTATCGATACTTGGTTCTTCCCTCGTCAGTGTGCTCTGGTTGTTGCTTCCCTTTTCGTTTCTTGGATGCAGACAAGATTCTTGCTTACTTGTGATGCCGTTCGCAATTACCTTCGTAGATGATTGCCTGTGATAACGAGGCTTGTAAATTGGAATGGGTAAGTTGGCCTTGCTTTCTGTGCTCTGAATGGTGTGCTGAAAAGAACGCGTAGTTTCACCTTGGTTGTACTGGTCTTCCGGAGCTGCCGAGCAAGAAGACGCAGTGGTACTGTCGGGAATGCAAGCCCAAGATGACGCACAAGGGGCGATCCAGGTTATAGAGCGTGACACACATTAAAACTACAACATGTACTCTAATACAGCACATAATTAATCATAAACACTCCAGTGCAGACGACCCATCAGCTAGTCCGCGGTCACGTTCATATTGAGCTTGTTGGCGAGCGTTTCCATGTATACCTCTGCAGACAGATCTCAGCGAGATGGGTCGGTGGGGGGGGGGGAACCCACCCGTTTCATGCCGAAGCTTCCAGTACTCGGCAAGGAGCTCGTTGAGTTCGCCTTCGCTTTTCTTCAGGTGTTCCGCCATCTAAGGGGTGCGTCAGATATTGGCGGGAAAGGCGCGTGGAAAGAGATACCTTTGCCTCGATCTCATCGGCCTCTTTGCGGAGATCCTCGACTAGTTTGTCGTTATCGCGCCGTTCGATGTCCATTTGCTCATATTCTCGTTGAAGTCGCTCGATAGTCTGTTGGCTTGCGAGGCGTTTCTCTTCCGCGTGTCTCTGAGCCCGTTCGAGCTTATCTTGGGCATTTGCGAGCTGCCTGTGTACTCGCTGAGATGGAACGTCAGCAAGTCAAGGCGAGGAAGGGATGACATGCCTCCATTTTCATTTGGAGTTCGATGCGTTCTATCTTTTTGTAGTCCAGGCTATCTTTGACGTCTGCGAGCTCCTTTTGGGAGCTGTCGAGGAGTTGAACTTCCTTCTCGATGGTTTGGAGCTGTTCGATGCAGGAACGTATATCCTGAAGGGTGCATGAACGTCGAGTGAGGGGAGGGAGCGGAAGCGGAGAACCGGCACCTTCTCGATGACTGCTAGTACGGTGACTTTTGCCTGGAGATCTCTTGTCTTTGCTTCGTGCATGGCGAGAGTCTTTTTGTCGTCGATCGCTGTAGCACCCATGGTGGTGATGTTGCGCTTGATCCTATCGGGGCTCTGGACGATCCTGGCTCTAGTGCGCTGTATGTTATCCAAGAGGAGGGAGGTATCGGAGTTGATGTTTTCTTTTTTCAAGATGATGCTTGCTTTCTCGACCTTGAGGGATTCGATGTCCTTTACGACGACCTGGGTGGTTTCCTTTGTGGCCATGAGATGGGCGGTTATAGCTGCGTTTTCCGAGCGGAGTTGATCGCACTTTGGTTCGTCCTTTGCGCGTTGGGTCCTATGAAGAAGGTGGAGGGGGGAAAAGAAGAGGAGGGGGGTGCGGCGCGCTTACTTTAGAGAGTTGAGACTATGCTGGAGGGCGGCTAGTTCGTGAGCGACGTGCTCCCTTTGTTGGATGATGGTTGTGGACTGGTCGCGGAGATTGGCTACGAAGGGAGTGCATTGTTCTGCGAACTTGACGAAGTTGATGAAGGCAGAGAGGATGAAGCGAGTGCGCTCTGGATCGGGGAGGTAGAGATCCTTTGCACTAAAGTCCATTATGCGTGCGGCGTTTGCAAAGCGGGTGAGGTGGCAGAGGAGGAAGTTGTGTGCGATGCTGGCGAGGTAGAGGTCCTGGAAGGGGAGGCTTCAGGTGGGAATGCAGGGTGAGCTGGGGAGAACAGACTGTGTTGGGGTCATCGAGGGCAGCGAGGGCGTTTTGGACGGGATCGTGGAGGACGTCGGGGGCGATGGAGGTGACTTGTTCGAGACAAGCAGAGTATACGGCGGTGACGAAGTCGGAAGAGGGACGGGCGAGCTGTTCGTTGCTGACGGAGAGGCCCCATTCAGAGAGGGCGGTCATGATTTCTGGAATGGGCATGTTTGGGAACCAATACTGACCAGACATTGTCAGAGGGGGGGAGGAGGAGGAGGACCATTACTAGTAGTCTAGTACTAATGCTAATAATCTACTCGACTACTAGCACTACCCTACCACTACCATTACACTACCATTGCTACTACCAATTACTACTACCACTACCACTACCGCTACCACTACCACTACCACTGCTACTATTCCTACCACTGCTACTACCATTACTACTACCACTACCCTAGCACTACTACCACCACTACTACTACCACTACCATTACCACTACCATTCCTACCACCCTGCCAGTCGCGTCGCGGTCACGTGGCTCGTAATGATTTTGATCGTTTCAAGTTGGCCATCTGCGATTCATTACAATGGCAGACGATGCACCGAAATCACCCCGCAAGGTACCTCCTCCTCCTCCTCCTCCTCCTCCTCCTCCTCCTCCTCCTCCCCCTCTCACTCCTTCTCAAACAGCCAGCGTCCAAGTTCAAGCCGGCACTCGCAGTCAATCGTACGTGTCCCGTCACTTCCCCTTCCTCCTCCCTCATCGTTTGCATCCCAGTACGTCACATGAATCCATCCGCCGCTCTTCCTGCATTATCCACTCCCCGTCTCCGCGACAAGCCCTCCTCCTCCATTCCCATGTCCGTACCCTCCCTCTCCCGCGACCTCCCCGAAACCCCTTCCGACGACTCCCCTTCGGCACAACCCCCCCTTCTCCTCTCAAAGCGCTTCTCATCCGAGCTCCCCGACCGTGCACAACCCGCCTCCTCAAAGCGCTTCAAACCCTCCCTTCCCTCCGACATTCAACTCATTCCCCGCAAGAGTCCAAAGCCCATGCCAAGACCGTCCGCACGCCACTGCTCCCCCGATCGAGCAGAGATCTCAAGCGAGGTGGGTTCCCTCACCTTCGCCTCTGCCGTACTGAACTCCATGCTAACCCTTTCAAGTTTTCTCGCAAGCTCCCTCCTTCCATCCCTCCTTCTCCTCGTCCTCCCCCGCCACTCCAGTCTACCCCTCACAAGGTCTCTTCCCCCCCCTTCCCCGACCTCAACTCGGTACCTTCCTTTCACCATTTTTCGCACCCCAATCCCACTCATCCCCTTTCCCAGAAGTCTCTCGATGCCCTCAAGTCATTACTCTCTGCTAACCAGAGTTATCGCTCCATCATCGGCCGCATGATGTCTCACCATATCCAGAACTCTCAACACCACGACATCGTGGTCCTCTCCCTGCTTTTGTCAGTGTTCCCCCTCACTCCTCTTCTCCACCTCATTTCCCTGTAGAGATCAAATAGATGCTCGTATCCGCACTCTCAGGCAACGCATCACGTCTCTCGACGCTGTCGAGCAAATACATGATTCTCCTCCACAGCTCCCTACCCACTTCCCTCTGTTACCTTCAACAAGTACCTCCTCCAACTCCATCGCCAGACAACTCGCAGTCAGACGCACGCCCCCTTCTTCAATGGCTATTTCCGACAGCTCCAACACTACTTTCGACACGACCGCCACAACCGCTTTTTCTTTCTACAGGACCCAGGACACCCCTATGACCCTTGATTCACCAGATGTTGTAGAGTTTGATTTACAGGATGTGTCCCCACCAACTCTAGTGGTTGCCGATAGTGATGATACCTATTACGACAATTTTGACCCAATCCCAGACGACTTGACCTTCCTCGATACAGACAAGCCCCAAATCCCTCCAGCCTCCCGCATCCCTTCCGCGTCCATATCAGCTGCTCCTTTGTCACTTTCTGTTTCAGTCTTCCCTCCCACTTCTGGCAGCCGAGTAGACCATACTTCCTCACCATATTACAAAGAAGTTATCTCGATCCTCAAGAATACCTTCAAGCTCTCCACTTTCCGCACTAACCAGCTGGAATGTATCGTTGCTACACTGGATGCCAAAGACGTCTTCTATCTAGCCCCAACTGGAGGTGGTAAATCCCTTTGTTTTCAACTCCCCGCTCTTTGCGTCACCGGCAAAACTCAAGGAACCACCTTCATCATATCTCCTCTCATATCTCTCATCACTGACCAAGTCGCAGCCCTGCGAAAGAAAGGCGTCCCTGCTTTCCCCCTCACCAGTGCTGCAGAGGAAAACGAAGTCCGACAGGCCATGCGCATGATGAGAAGCAACGTCGAGGAAAAGCCAAAGCTCGTGTATACCACCCCGGAAAGATTCCAGAAGAGCGATTGTCTCAGGGACGTCGTGGATCAGCTGTACCGAGAGAAGCAACTGGCAAGATTCGTCATCGACGAGGCACACGTCATCGGAAGTTGGGGGAGAGATTTCCGTGCCTCCGTAGGTCTAAATTCCACCTTCGTCTCTGCTAGCCGTCCGGAACCCCCGTTCCTGATTTGAGCACCAAGTATGCAGGGCTGAATATACTCCGCGAGAAATGGCCGAACATTCCTATCATGGCTCTCACCGGAAGTGCGAACAAGGATGCGATAGAAGACATCAAGCACAACCTTGCCATGAGAAACCCCGTCTGCCTTGCCCAGTCCTTCAATCGCCCCAACTTACACTATTCAATCCGCAAGAAGCCCGCTCAGAAGAAAGACCTCGTCCAAACCATTGCGGGATTCGTCAAGACGCACCACCCCGATGGCACTGGCATCATCTATGCCCTTTCGAGAGCCGAGTCCGAAGAAATGGCGCAGAAACTCAGGGAAGAATGGGGAATAGAGGCAAGACATTATCATGCCGGCGTCGACAACGAGGAGCGAAAGACCAACCAAGATGATTGGATGGCTGGGAGGTGCAAGGTCATAGTGGCCACCGCACGTATCAGGTACTACAGAACGGGTTCATCGTGGCTCACCCCCCCCACAGATTGCGTTTGGGATGGGCATTGATAAACCAGATGGTATGTTTCTCATAATCCTGCCTGGGTACGGCGACCCTGAACACTGGATAGTCCGATTCGTCATCCACGCAACTTTGTCGAAAGACATGGACGGGTACACACAATATCTTGCGGTTTACCGGGTCTTTTATTGACGGATACCTCAGGTACTATCAAGAAACGGGTAGAGCTGGCCGAGACGGTCGATCATCCGACTGCGTTCTCTGTAAACATTTATTTCCCTCTACACCTTTGTAACTGGTGACCTAACACCTGTCTCCTCTCGCTTTCAGTCTACGCGCGCAATGATGCTGTCAAAATCGAAAAGATGCTTCGGAATCCCAACACCAATGATTCCACGCGCGATAAACCTTCTGAGGCCGAGATCCGACGCCAGGTCGCCAAACTCAAAGCTGTCGTCGCGTATTGCATCAATGAATCTGATTGCCGACGTGTCCTCCTTCTCCGTCATTTTGACGAAGAGTTTCAGCCAGAAGACTGTCATAATCAATGTGACAACTGCCACAGACCCGGCACTCTCATTGAGCATGATTTCACAACAGAGGCCCAGCAAGTCATTCAACTTTTGAAGGAGATGATCTCTGTGAACAGTCGCGGCGTGACACAAGGCCAGCTCAAGGACACCTGGAAGGGCAAGAACAATAAACCGGTCCAACAGTACAAGGGCCTCTCTTTGTACGCTTCCGGAAAAGCTTTGAGTCACGCCACTGCTGAGCGAATTCTCGACCACCTCATCACCGAGGGGGTCATGTCGATGTACAAAATCACATCTAGCTGCGGTCGGTTTTCTAATCCTTATATCCAGGTAACTGTATTGTTTACTGTTCCTCGCCAGTAGACGCTGACACGGTCTTTTAGCTCGGTAGTGCTGCTCCGGATTATTTGAAAGGAGGCAAGCGGTTGGTATTGTCCTGGAAAGAAACGGAAGAAGATGCCAGGGCACCAACGAAGAAGGCGGCCGCTAAAGCCTCGCCACGCAAGAAAGGCAAAGAGCCCAATCTTCGGCCGACACGTCAATACGCCGTTCTCTACGAGGACGATATAGAGGATGCAGACAATCCTTCAGAATCTGAAGTTCTCAAAGACGTGGTTGACAACGACGACGTTTTCGAGCTGACGACGTCGAGGATCTCGATGGCTGGTATGTCGCGATCAGGTGGTCGGACGGACAGTTCAGCGATTTTGCAAAGCGTACCCACGGCACTCAATGAAGATCAGGAGGTTGCTGCGAGGTTAGAGCGGTTGATGGAGACGAGAAATCTGGTAATTATTTAGATAGGTTTTTTTCTCGATCGATGTACTGATTCTTCTCGAAATGTAGATCTCTGAGCGGTACGACTGCCCTCTGGAATCAATCTTGCAGGACGATACCCTTCAGGTGATGGCACTGATTGTCCCGAAAGGTATGTTGACTGTTCCTTTACCACGGAATGCGGGGATCCGCTGACGAGTTCCGCTCGAATCATAGATAGAGGAGCATTTCAAAATATACTCATGGACTCCGAGGGACCAGATCAGGCTGAGGATAAATGGCATAAGTATGGGAGAGAGTTCTTATCCACGCTACGGGACGCGTGAGTGGTCCCATGCCTTCCGGCGCGGATTCGTGAACGCTCATCGACGGAGAAGAACATGTTCTCGCAAGTCGTTTGATGTCGCCAAGATGCGTCGGGACTTTGGGTTCAACGGATGAACAGTTACAGTTTCATTCCCCACTGCCACGAGCATTAATACACTCCCTTGCATTGCACATACCGTGCATGTATATCACAACACCCGACCCTCGATTCTCCCAGGGCACACTGTACATTAGCACAGTTCTCGCATGCAGCACGAATGAGTAATAAAATACGAGTGGAAACATCTGAACAGCAACGTGAAGCTAATATCCACCTCCATCGCCGTGCGTAGCCCTCTGAGACGCCATCTGTCGACGTTGCGTGTCCTCCAGCTTGGGACAATTCGAGATCCCGTGTCCGAGGCCTGAAAACGCGGGTGCTGTGCGTGAGTATCGCGGTCCACCAGCGCGAGAGCGACGTTACCTCCACAGACGGGACATCCCTTCATTGACCCGCCTTGTGCCGCAAGCGGATCCTGGATGGTTTGCAAGAACGGAGGGACTCTATACCGCTCTTTCAGTCAAGCCCACACACACAAAAAGCGGGGTATATATATATAAAGAACCAACGCACTTTTGCCCCGCCTCCATCAACAAATACTTGAGATCCAACAACGTCTGTTCTGGCGTGCTCATGTTCAGAAACGTCGTCGCGATGCCCGTCTTGCCGCTCCTGCCCGTACGGCCGATCTGGTGGACGTAATCTTCGATCTCTTTCGGCATGGAGAAGATGATGACGTGCTGGATGTCGTTGAAGTCGAGCCCTTTGGAGGCGACGCTGGACGCGACCATGACGTCTTTGGCGCCAGATTTGAAGGACTTGATGGCATATTGACGTTCTTCTTGGGCTATGGAGGATGCGGCGTCAGTGGGAGGAGGAAGAGAGGATGGTTATGGCGAAGACGTGCTTTTCGAGCCGTGGATCGCTACTGCCTCGACACCTTTCAAGAGGAGGTATTCCTGTATATCTGCATCGAGAGAAAATGAAACCCGCTCATGGCATTATGCGACAATGAAATGTGAAAAACAGGTACTGACCGTCGACCTCGTTCTTGTTTTCGCTGAAGATGATGACGGGCGGCGCCGTCTTTTGTAGACACTCGAGCAGGTAGACCATCTTCGCCTCTTGCTTCACGTATTCGACGACTTGCAGTACGTCCAAGTTGGCAGCCCCTGCACGGCCAACGTTCACGAGCACAGGTCTGACGAGTGATTGCTGTGCAAAGTCCTGAATCTTTCGCGGCATCGTGGCAGAAAAGAGGAGTGTCTGGCGTTGACGCTACACATGCAGCTCAGAAACGGGATGTCGAGCTCTTCCGACAGTGGCGAGTAAGAGACACACCTTGAAGTAGCTCATGATATTTCTGACATCGTCCTCAAATCCCAGATCGATCATGCGATCGGCCTCGTCCATACACAGATACTTGCAGTTCGCAAACCCGAACCTCTTCTTTTCTAACATGTCAATAAGTCGCCCGGGTGTAGCAACGACGATATGGAGCCCTTTGTTGAACACGTGGCTCTGCTCGCCCATTGATATACCACCTATGCACAACAGTGTGTTCAGAGGGGGGTATTTGGGATCCTTTGAGATGGCGGCAGTCCATGAGAGGACGTTCTCGTACGTTTGGGTTGCAAGTTCGCGCGAGGGACAGAGAACGACACCAACTGGACCCTCGCCACGGACAAAGGGAAGACGGGCTTCTTCTTCGAGAGCGAGCATGATGAGGGGGAGACAGAAAGCAAGGGTCTTTCCGGAACCTGTGAAGGCAATCCCGATCATGTCTCGACCAGAGAAGCTGTGGGTCGTGAGCTGCTGGGATGTGCGACAAAAAGGGGAAGCTTACGCTGTGGGAGTGCCTTGAAGCTGGATGGGGGTGGGGGTGGTGATTTTCTTGGACTTGAGGAACTGAAGCATGGAGTCTGGGATTTTCATATCCTGAAATATTACGAGAGTCCCCATGCGTGGAATGGTGATCCACTCACTTCAAAGTGCTCGATTGGAGGTGGAATGTCCTCTCCGTCGACGATGATATGGTACTTTTCGCGTAGTCGCTGGTGCTGCTCTTCTGTACGTTCGCGGATGTACTTTGGAGGTCTCCATCTGTGCAAGGGATCAGGCTGGAGCATCGTGGACAGGAACGGCAACGTACGAAGCCTTGAGTGACTCTGAGTACTGTATGCCCTTTGCGAGCTCCAAATCTGAGGCGAGCTTCCTCCGACTTGCTATGGCAGCAAGGATTTCGGCGTCGGCCTCGTCAGCCTTCTCCACCTCGGTCTTCTTTGCATCTGAAGGCGGGGAAGTGAGACGACAGGGGGGGAGATGGGAACACGCCTACCCTCTGCGGCCCTGCGAGAATGGACCTCCTGCGCCTCGAGGAGGAGTGTCCTCTCCTTCCTTGCCTGTTCCCTGCGTCGTTCGTCTTCGCGGTCAGCATCCTCCTTCTCGAGCAGCTTCTCGAGCTGTTTCTTTGCCTTTTCCCGCGCGTCTGAGGTGGAGGAGAGGGCGGCGAGTTTGGCGAGCTTGGCTTCGCGTCGTTGAGCGACGGGGATGTACGGCTCGTATGCGTCGTCGTCGTCGGCGAGGCTGTAGAAGGGTGGGGAAGGAGAGCGGCGCCGTTTGTGTATGGATTCGGACATGTGGACGTGGTAGCGAGCCAAGTGTGCTGCCGCCATGTTCGATGCCGCCACGCATCCCCACCGACGATGCAAGTGCCCTCCGATGGCCCACATCGCGCGCTGACCGTCCGCAGACAACCCGCTCGCCAACACCCACGTCCTCGTCTCCCCGCACCGCACCAAACGTCCGTGGCTGGGCCAGACAGAGCCCCCCGCTCCCTCCACGCTGCCCCAGTACGACAAGTCCTGCTATCTCTGCCCGCGCAACACCCGCGCCAACGGATCGGTCAACGCAGACTACACGGCCACCATGGTGTTCGAGAACGACTACGCCGCCGTCCTCCCACCACCCGGACCCGCTCCCCCTCCTCCCCCGCATCCCTTGTTGACCACCGATCCAGTCCAGGGTGCTTGCGACGTCGTCTGCTTCCACCCCCGGCATGACCTCAGCCTCCCCACCCTCAGTGTCGTCGACATCGTCGACATCGTCGAAGAGTGGACACGCATATACCATCGTCGAGGCACTCAGGACGGCATCAAACATGTTCAGATCTTCGAGGTGCATCTCTATTCGTCTCCAGATCCACACGGGTTGATCACAGGAAGATCAGAACAAAGGTGCGATGATGGGTTGTTCCAATCCACATCCCCACAGCCAAGTCTGGTCTACCTCTGCTCTCCCAACCGTCCCAGCCAAGGAGCTGGCCAATCTGCGCGATTACGCCTTGTCCTCTGCGGCCACTGCAAATGGGCCGATGGGATACCAGAACAGGCCGTGTCTCCTGTGCGAATACGTCACCCACGAACGTACTGCAAAGGAACGCATCGTGGTCGAGAACGAATGCTTTGTTGCTCTGGTTCCCTGGTGGGCTTATTGGCCGTTTGAAGTGATGGGTAAAGCAATCTCCACCTCCATTCGACTTGGGAGCTCACAGCGCTGCGCCAGTGTTGCCATACAAGAGGCATATACCTTCCTTGTCCCATTTTACCCCGGAAGAGACGCGCGCATTCGCGGATATGATGTCCCAAATTACGGTCCGCTACGACAACCTCTTCTCCTGCTCCTTCGCCTACGCCATGGGCATCCACCAGCGCCCCGTTCCGCCCAAGAGTGTCGACGGAGCACTGCTGGAGGACGACGAGGATGTTGCACATCTCCACGTCCATTTCGAGCCTCCGCTGCTGAGGAGCGCGACCGTGCGCAAGTTTTTGGCTGGGTACGTCGTGTCGCTGCTTGCTTTTGTCCGCACTCATGGTTCCGGCACAGATTTGAAGTGATGGCGGAGCCTCAGCGCGATCTGACTGCAGAACAGGCTGCACACCGGCTGAGAGCGTGTTCGTCCGTGCATTATTCGGTTGCGGGTTAGCGTAGATGTAAAGTTGCAAGTAGTGTTGTATGTGTAACCGCGGACAATGAGCGCCTTGTCAGCTGTCAGTTCGCGACCATGAACGAGCTCATCGACTCCCATCTGTCCGCCAAACAGTCCAGACGCGCGATAGAGGCTCTGCATGCACACGCGACCAAGCTCGAGGAGAAACGCGCAGAGACCGAGCTCCTGCCTGGCAAGGACCAGCTTGTCTGGCTGCAGATCGCCGTAAAGACCATGCATCCCGAGAAAAAGCTCAAGCCGTTCAGAATGTCCGTCCTCCCGCGCCAAACTGGATTGCTGCTAACGTCGGTTCAGTCCCATAAAGTACCCTCTGATCGATCCCCGGTCCTCGGGCGTGTGTCTGATCACCAAAGACCCTCAGCGACAATACAAGGACCTTCTCGAACAACACAATGTCAAGTTTATATCCAGAGTGGTTGGGGTGGAGAAGCTGAAAGGAAAGTTCAAGGCATTCGAGGCGCGAAGACTCCTTCTGAATGAGAACGCCATGTTTCTTGCGGACGAACGGGTCATACCCCTCCTTCCGCGGTTGCTTGGCTCCAAGTGGTTTGATGCGAAAAAGTAGGTGTGGGCCCGCGATCAGTTCTGCACGAGTCTTGACCGTCGGCTAGACAGCCCATTCCTGTCTGTTTGACTCGCAAAGACCTCAAGGGCGAGTTGGAGCGGGCCATCGAATCCTCTTATATGCACCAAAATAAGGGGACATGCACGTACGTGCTCGGGCCAGCCACGCAATCCTTGCTGTCCGCTCACTCCCTCATGCAGATCGGTGAAGATAGGATTGCTGTCACATACACCGAAACAAGTGCAAGTCAACCTCGAGACTGCGCTCCCGGCCATCATCAGCCATATCAAGGGTGGTTGGGATAATATTCAGAGCCTCCACATCAAAACGAGCACGAGCGTCAGCCTCCCGATATGGACTTGTGATCTTGGGAGTGAGGAGGGTGGACGGTGGAAGGGACTGATTGCGGAGGATGCAGAGGAGGCTCCATCAGGGAGCAGCGCGGGCGAGGAGGAAGAGGAAGAACGTGTCAAACCGAGCAAAGAGAAGGGAACCAAGCGGCGGTTGGAGGACAACACCGAGCAGCCGACGAAACGACGCAAGCCTAGTCTCGCCGCCCGAGCCAAGTAACGATTTAAAAGAAAACAGTGTTGGCCTCGCCTCTAGATACACTTTAAAATGTCAATTCTTGTCCACGTTCGTCCATGCCAGCTGCAAAAGTCCTCTCAAAGGAGCCCCTTGAAAATTCGCGTTCAAAGTGAGTCGTGGTCCCGATGCCTGGCCCCCTGAGCTCCACCTGCCAGCTATCTGACCATCGCGCAGGTTCGTCGCGTTGACCAGGATCAACTATCAAGACCAGGACGGCAGAAAGGTGCGCGCGCCAGTCTCGCGGCGGGCCACACGACAGCGAACAACGTCCCACAGCGCGTCTGGGAGTGTGCCGAGCGCAAAGTCGTGGAAGCACACACTGGGAAAGACGGTCGGTGGCCCCCCTTGATTCAGGCTGTCCCCAACGCTCACGCACCCTAGCCGTAGCGATCCTCGTCATCCTCGCGTCCAAGTCGAACGCGTTCCCACTGTCGACCGTCATCATCGAGCAATACAGACCGCCGATGGATAACTTCGTCGTGGGTACGCCTCTCTGCTCCCCTTCGGCCTCATCTCGGACCATCTCACGCTTGCATCGGTTACGACAGAGTTCCCAGCCGGTCCGTACCCCCCCTGCCCCTATCCACAACCGTGTGTCCCAACCGTCTCCGCAGGTCTGCTCAACGCAGCCGCGAACCAGGGTGACCCCGACGAAGAAGCAGAGGCCGCGGCCCTGCGCGAGCTGGAGGAAGAGACGGGGTACAAAGCGACGCTCGAAGACGTCGTCGAGTGTTCACCCGCCATCGCCTGCGATCCAGGTCAGCATGCTTCCTCATGCGGGGCGTTGTTTGACGACACTGACGCGGCGCGCGCAGGAATGACCACGGCCCGGATGAAGCTCGTCGTGGTGAAAGTGGACCTTGACGACGAGATGGAATATCCTGCCCCACATCCAGATCCTGGTGAACATATCGTCGTCAGGGTGGTCGAACTGGCGCAGCTGAAGCGAGCATTGGAAGGTGCGTATTATCCGTCTCGTGCAGGCTTGTGGTGCGAATGACTCGTACAACTTTGAAGACTACGACAAAAAGGTGTGCGCGACCCTTTGCTCTCCCTTTGCTCTGATGGCATCCGCCTGACACACGACTAGGGCTTCGTGCTAGACGCCAGGCTGGCTCACTTCGCATCGGGGTACGACATGGCAGAGCGTATCAGAAACGGGCTCTTTGTCTAGTCACAACTCTAGTACCATCAAGCGTTCAATGGTGCGTCTTCTTTGATCTCTGGATGTGTGCTCTCAGTTTCTGCTGTTTCTCCCTCAACGACGCCTTCTTCTTCCCCCTGACAGCCCCACTGCTCAGTATCATCATGATCGGCTTGTTCCTCGCCTTCTCTCTATTCGTCGAACTACTAGGTGTCTCTTTCTTCTTCTTCCCCTTGAGAGATCCGTACTTTTCTCGGCCCTCGCGGCCTTTTTCGATGGACGCAACACGTTCCGCATAATCTGCCTTGGCCTTCTTGCGAGGGCCCAGTATGTCGTTCTCGGATATGAAAGCGCTAGCCGAGTCATCGCCAGAGGCGGCCTTCTTGGAGGCTTCGAGAGCGGCAAGTTTGCGCTTGGCCCCTGAGCCGCCGCCGATTTCGACTGCTTTCGTCGCGGCTTTGATGCGGAGGTCGTTGAGTAGGGCAAAGTCGGCGGGCGTAAGGATCTGTCACAGGTTTCATCATTGTCCCCGCTCGCGAAAAGAGGAGGTTTTACCTTGGTGGTAGCCAACGTCGATACCCTACCATCATTCGGCTTCTCTCCAGTTTCGGTAGGGGCAGCGTCCTTTTCGTCCTCGCTATCTGACACCTCGAGATCCTCGCCGTCCGAGCTGACGTCGATCCACCCCTCAGATTCCGATTCAGACAAGTCGGTCTCGACGTCCCAGTCTTGCCAACCTGCCTGGTCATGCTCGTCCATCTTTTCTTCGCTGAGCTTCTTGAGGTGGTCTTCCAGGAGCTGTGAGATGACGTTGCATGCTCAGTAGGTGGGAGTGGGTCAGGATAGGAGTGCACATACGGTGAGACCGTCGATGTCCACTGCTGCGTCCGCCGAATGCCCGAATGGCAATGGCTGGCGGCCCGTGCTCATGCCAATGCTCGCGTCCTTGCCCTAAACGACCGTCAGGGTGCACCACGAAAAGGCAGAAAGAGAGAACACACCCGCTCCCGCCTCTTCAGCATCCCCGGGTTGACCTCGCGATAGAGCTGCAAGATCCCCCGCGCAGCGGCGGTGACAGCCTTGTCCCTGCTCTTCCTGTACTCTACCAGGTCCCCGAGGAGATCCTCCTCCATCGCCCACGGCTGCCGGCGACACACTTCGCGGATGGCGTTGATGCCGGCTGCGATGACTTCGCTGCCGACACCGGGGTGCACGAATTCGCTAGCGAGCTTCTTGATGACGGGGGTGAGGGCATCTGGAGGGGTGAGGTCGTGCACGCTTTGCGCGAGTGCGACGAGGATGGAGGGGACGCGGAGCTGATGGTACGTGAGGTACTTGAGGATGTAGGAGTAGAAAGGTAGCACGAAGAGCTTGTGAGAGCCCATGACGCGGGAGAGGAGCTGCATGAGGAGGATCTTGTGGTCGAGTGAGAAGCGCTTGTCGTGCCGGCTGAGGATTTCGTAGAGTCTCTCAGAGAAGGACTGGGGGTCGTTGAGGAGTTGCAGAGCAGGGAAGTTGGGAGTGGGGGGATCGGAGGCCTTGTTCATTTTCTACGGACGACGTGAGCTGTTGGAGGGTGCGGAGAAGGGGGTACGTGCCTTTTTGGCGGCCTTGAGCTGCTTTTTGAGTTTCTTGTGCCCGCTTCGTGTTTTCTTGTTGATCTCGCGACGGTGGTGGAGTGCCCTGACGTCCACCTGCTGGGCGAGTTGAGATGATGGAAAGGTGAGGGTGAGGGACACCGACCTCGTCCGACTGGTCATCGCTATCCGGATCGTCTTCGTCGGTGCCGAGGAAGAAGTGAAGGGATGCACTCTGGACCTTGACGACGGGATGGAAGCAGCCTAGCGCCACGATGGACACGGCCTTTGCGTCTGTCCACACGCGCTTGCGCCAGAGCTCCGCGGTGAGAATGACGGCCCAGAGGGGATCTTCGCCGCCTGCAGCTGGGGCGTTGCGCTTGTCGCCCAGGACGTGGGCGTCCATGCCGCGCTCGACCATTGCGAAGAGCATGGCCTGCACGGCGCGGTTCAGCTTGTGGTTGTTGGTGCGGAGATTGGCGGCGCGGATGTCGGAGAGGATGGTTTTGCGGACGAATGCGCGGAGGGACGGGGAGGTTGTGCGGGGGAGCAAGGGAAAGAGGGACCTGAGGAGTCTGGGGAGGGTGAGTGGGCAACGGGGGATGGGTATGGGAATAGGAATGGGGATGGGCGAGGACGAGGACGGGGATGGGGACGCACTCAACGGAGGAGATCACGTGCTTGTTGCGGAGGACGACGAGGCTGTGGACGAGGGTCTTGCGGGTGTCGGGGGCGAGGGCGGCATGGTGATCGCGGAGGAGGGCGGCGATATGGGCGGGAAAGGGCGCGGTGTCGGCGGGGTAGCAGTGGGCGACGTGTGCGATGAAGGCGACGAGGACGGCAAAGTCGGCGGGGACGAGGTGGGCGATGTGGCGGACAGAGTTGAAGTGCGCCCACTGCTGCAGAAACTCGGCCCTGTACGCGGCGGGGTCGCGTTTGATGCGTGTCTGCAGCTGTGAGAGCATGCCAAACACGGCCACACATCGCTACCCTATTGGCTACTCCGGCTGCGCGCGGGCGGGCCGGCCGAGTCCGCGCGCCCTCGGCCGGTCCCGCTGCCCCGCCGCCGCGGCGGCCGGCGGCTTTCCCGAGTCCCA